>WOGN01007140.1:0-12019 GCA_015342105.1 Leptinotarsa texana | reverse complement strand
GATTTTATTTTTGTGATTTCATGTATATGTTATTTATATTTCGCACAAGGCTTTGTCAATAAGAATTTATTCTTCAGACAATAAAGTATACTAAAACTAAAACTAAAAACTAAAAAAGACCTCTTGAAAATCGTTGCCTCGGTACGCCATTCTAGAGGATGGCTCTTTTCGCTGCTGTCTACTTATCATGTGGTGCAATTTCCCTAGATTTACAGTGAACTGAATGGTAATACTTTTGACAAGTGAGAAAATGTAGATCTTTAAATTTGATTACAAAGTTATCAGCGAGTAGAGATTTTTTTCTACAACACTTTTTTCCTTCAATATTTGACACGTTCATCTTCATACACGATATTTCATCCGGCTGAAACATGCAGAATATTTAGATCTGAAATTGTTTAGAGATGAGGATCACCATTTATGGTATTCTTATAAGAAGTTATAAGAAAAATAGTATCATCAGAAAAACCGAACTATTCAAAACAAAGTGAAGTATGATCAATCGTATCGAAAGCCTTCAAAAAATCTATGGTTTTTAGTGCTGTGAGATTTTCATCATCTGTATTTCTAATAATATCATCTGTAATCTGGATTGAAGCTGACGATGTATTATAACTTGGTCGGAAACCCACTTGATATCCAGGAATTATGTTGTTATTATTTATATAGGTCATGATTTGCCAATAGATGGTCTTTTCCACAATTTTTAACATTGCACATAATATACTGATAGGACTGAAATCGGAACATTTCTTTGGATCATTCACTTTTGCTAGGGCTCTGACGATGGCAACTTTCCATTAATTATGAAAATAGTTGTTTCTGTACAACAATTAACAATGTGGGTGAGAAAGATATCAATAGTGGGACAAGAATATTTCAACATATTGATAGTTTATTCCAAACATAATTTCTCTTACTTCGTTAACCGTGACATATTTTAATATAGATTTCAAAATTATTTGCAATAGAAAATTTTGTATTTTCGTAAAGTTCCAGAAGAGTATCATCTACTTCTAAATCAAAAGAGACTGAACTATAATAATCATTCACTTGTTCGGGTTCATGGAGAGTAACTGGTAAGTCAATATTTTCACTTTTATTGCTAATTTTCTTTAACTTAGCCCAGAAATGTTCAGAATCATGGCTAGAAAAAAATGTATCGTAGAATGCCTCTTTTTCACTTCTGATAAAAGGAAGAGCGAAATTATGCAACCTCTTGTACCGAGACCACAATCATCAGGTGATTTAATTTTTCTATACTTGACTAGTGCAGATTCTCTTTCTTTTATCATCATTTCAATAGGTGAAGTCAGCCATGGAACATGCTTTTCAGTCATACGGGCTACTTTCACACGGTCATATTCGTTAAATAATGACAAAATTAAAGTGGACAGATAATTGACTTTTTCATCAATGTCCTGTAGACTAAAAATATCATGAAAAGGTGTCTTTGTCGAATCAGTCTGGAAGAGATCGTTATTGAAATTTTTGAAATCTTGGTTATTTCAGTTCACAATAAACCAAGCAATGATCATATATAGCCGATGAACTTCCTAAACGTGGTCAGCGAAACAAAATACTAACATTCAAAAGAATGTACTGACATCTACCTAAAATCAATTCATTCCAAATATCTATTTAACATGGCCTGTGCATCAATCACATCTACAAGCGAAACATTCATATCCAAAATAAACCAAATATCCACATACCTATCCGAGTAATCCCAAACAAACTTCACATCTTGCACGCGTCACTCGTTTCCTGGACGTCCCGGCTCGATTTTCCGTTTCGAAAAAAATGCATCCACCGCTACTGCCGACGCCAATAGTTGACGTCGCTAGGCATCGCGAACACGTGTTCAGCACGATAGAAGCCGTACGGGAAATGTCCGGAGGAAACCACGCTGAAGACGGCGTGTGACGGCGTGCGCGATTCTTCCAGACGTCCCCACCACATAGAAAAGCGTCGAAGAGCACGTGCTTCGGGCACGCCGTAGGAGGGAAAGGGGGTGACGGGATGAAAAAGAGATCGAAGTAAAATCCACTTATGAAAGTATAAAACAAGGTGTGAATGTATGGATAAACACGTAAAGAAAGACCTACAGTGTACACATAGGGATCGATATGATAGTTAATGCTTAATTGTGGCAAATTTTCCATAATTTTGGTACTTGTAGTAAGATTATTTCGCTTTTGTGAAAACAGTTAATATGTTCATCATGGGCACTGTAAATAAAAATTATTTTTACTACAAAACAACCACAGAACAATTCATCCCCTCAAAGATGGAAAGTTCATTAGTTGAACGAGCAGTTTTGGTGCTTATTTTGGATTTTTATACGACAGAGGTTCCAGTTCTACTTTTCATCAATGTTAATGTTTCTAATAGCCTTGCTTCGCTCTATTGAAACCAATACTATGTTCATCATGGTTGGTATGAACTAAAATTGAGTTTCTACATATATCATTCAGTATGAACTCCTAACGGGTGATTTTTTAAGAGGTATAGGATTTGATTTTCAAAACAACACAAAAAATTTGAAAAAAGTCCAATTTTGGAACACTCTCTCTAACATATCGACCGGTATTTCACGTATAAATGCTTCAAAATTAGCTTTCAGAGCGTCAGTCGTTGCTGATTTATTCCTTTAGATATTAGCCTCAATATGACCTCACAAGAAATAATCCAAAGGCAAATTGTCGGGCGCCAAACGTGAGATAAACTGTTCACCGATGGCGGCTCCTAATTGGGCCATTGTTTCGCATGCTGTCTGGCATGTGGTACCGTCTTGTTGAAACCACATGAAAGGCATATCCAATTCTTTCATTTTGAACAAAAATGTCGTCAATCATCACACGATAGCGCTCGCCATTCACAGTAAAGTTCTGGCCATTGTCGTCTTTGAAGTAATTCGACCCGATGATGTTATCGACCCATATTCCACACCAACCAGTGACTTTTTCGGGATGCATCGGTAGCTCTTGCATTGCTTGTGGCTGGTCTTCACTCTAGATGCGGCAATTTAGCTTGTTAACGTATCCATTCAACCTGAAATGAGCCTTGTCGCTGAACACAGTTTTTCGATAAAAATGTGGATCTTCCTCCAACTTTGCCAGCCCCCATTCACCAAATTTGGCTTCAATTTAAGCACCAGCTGTATCTTATAAGGTTTTACACCCAAATTCTTTCGCATAATTTTCCACGTGGTGGAGTACCATAGGACCGATTGCTGCGAACGTCAGCGAATCGACATTTTACGGTCATCACGAACACTGGCGGATACAGCCGCAATATTTTTTTCAGTCCTCACTCAACGTTTGTGGTTAGTGTTAGTGGCTTAATGTCCAATAATGTAAACTGGGTTCGAAATTTAGTCACAAGCTTCCGAACAGCTCCCTCAGTAGGCCGATAAAACTGCCTATAAATTGAAAGACGTGCACGATGCACTTCATTCACCAATCATGCATTTTGATAATAGAATTCAATAATTTGCAATCGTTGTTCATTTGTAAGTCGATTCATGGTTAAATCATAGACCGAAGTGAACAAGTTTGACAATAAAAAAATCAGGAAAGGAGTCGCATTTCGTGTAAAAATTGTTATTTGTAAATTGCAAAGCGCTTTCGGCTGTTACGCCATCATAAGTATACTCGTCAAGAATATACAAGAAGATCCTGCTGTCTTAAGATACAACAACTTTGGTAAAAACAACTCTGAGTTGCTGTTCTTTAAGATAGCAGGATCTTCTTGTATATACTTGACGAGTATCGCACTGACGATGGCGTAACAGCTGAAAGCGCTTTGTTATTTACAAATAAAAATTTCTACACGAAATAAGATTTTTTTCCTGATTTATCAGTCACGTGTATGCAGTTTTAACAAATCTCAAGTTTGACAATAACACAAGACACGACTCACGCGTGATCTGTCAAAAACAGTGCTGCCAAAAAAATACCAGCAAAAAAATCACTCATTATTTGAAACGTATTTGTCAAACTATAAGTTCCAGCTGAAGCTTGGAAGGAAGTGAATAACCTTTCACTTTTACTTATCATAGACGGTCTGTTCAAAAAATAAGATGAATTTTCATTTTTTTCAAAATAATATTCATTTATACTTCAAATTCTATTTTCTCCCCTCCAAAGTAATCCTCCTCAGGTATAATGAACTTGTACCAGCGTTTTTCCAATCCTTGAAGCAGTTCTGATATGAACTTTTTAGTATGTCCTTGAGCTCACTCAGCGATTCGGTTTTTATTCATCAATTGTCGCAAAACACCGTCTTTTCTTGATCTCTTCAATCTTCTGAACTGGAAAAAGTCGCAGGGATCAAATCTGGGAAATACGATGGCTGAGGCATGGCAACAACGGCAATTGTTTTCGAGCACCTAATTCCGTTTTTTCCCCAAAATTTCATGCAAATAATTTGATCCATGTTTTTCGATAGTAGAAAATTGCCAAACTCGTAGACCACTTACAATACAATACAATAAAATACAGTACTTTATTTTTCCTGAGACTTTTTTACAAGCATGGAAATCGTCATACACACAGTAAAGATTGGAGTTGAAAAATATCAAGGGATAAAATATGGAACATACATAAAACAAATTTAAATCAATAGTAGATGTACGAAATGATTATATAAAACAATTGAAAAAAAGAATGAAAGACATTTTTGTAGAGAATATTTTTAACGCCATTTTTGAAATTGATGGGATTTGAAAATTTCTCAGTGAATGTTGGAAGTTTATTAATTATTTTCATAGACATAACATGAGGTCCGTTTGATACAGATGTTCATTTGTGTATAAGAACTATCAGATTATAATTTTGCCTGAGAGTATAACCAGCAGCTTTGCGGATAGTATCCCTTTGCTGAAACTCATGGTAATGATTCCTAATATAAGTGACACAATTTAAAATATATATGGATATCACAGTTAAAATTTGTAACTCAGTAAATAACTGCTTTCAAGAATCACGATATTTTTTAAAACACATGGTTCTTAGTATCTTTTTTTGAGCAATCAACAGATCATTCAATCTACTGCTGTTACCGTAGCAGACTAAGCATTAATTTAGATTTGAGTGAACATAGGACACTCCTTGGGGAACACCTGTTAATATGTTACGATATATTCCAGATTTCAGCCTAACCTAACAGACTGTGTTCTGCAAGTCTTCTAACTGTTATGCCTCTCACCACAAGTGAACAAGCTAAATAGCTGAAATTTACGTTGCTCGCGAATTTTGTTCATTCACCTTATTTTTTCAACAGTCCATGTATTAGAGTATTTCAGTTGAAACTTGATATTTCCTCGAGTATCGAGTATGCGAAAGATATGAGAAAAATTCTCCAGTACCAAATTCTGCTAGAGGACCAAAAACATCTTCGCAAGGGCAGTACCACTATTCTGATTTTGCACAGATGTGTTCGTGTATTTTAACTGATTAACTCGAAACATCATTGAATTATACAGTTCATCGCGTTTGGACAGACGTACAAACATGCGACAGGGGGACTTTGTTTTGAACTAAATTGGTGATGCTGATGAGATGAAAGATTTTTTTTTCAAATATGAACCTCAGAACACGGATATGAATATAAAAAATAACGTGATGGGCGTGAATATGTGAATATATAATTCATAAATGGTCCAGTACGATATTGTCCGTTCATGAATCAGGTCTACGTTCATGTCACATGAGAATTGGGTCTTCACTGGCTACTGACTCGTGAATATTTTCATATTCCAATGCAAGAATGTACTATATTATGCTCTTGATTAAATAAATTTGTTGAAGCGAACCTGCGACGCCTCTAGATATTTCGATAAAGAAGTACTTTACTCTGCAAGACCTTCTGATTCTCTCACATTTATTTTGAAAGAGACCATATCAAGTGAATAAGGAGAGACTTCAAAGAATTCGAAGATCAACTAACAAATTATTTACATGTAATATGACATCAAGATTCAGGGGCACTGTCGTGTAGAAACAAAGTACTTTTTGAGAAATTTCCGAGTTTTTTCTCAATACCTCGAAAATGACATTTCAATAGTTATTTCGAATATATGATTTTTATTCGATTAAAGAAGTAAGTGAATGAAGGGGTTAGGTCTAGTATCTCGTATGATTTGAATATTAGCTAAGAAAAAGCACTTCACATACATAATACTCATGCAGCAAATAATTCAGATATCAAATGCTCATCTACTACTTTTTTTAAATCAAAAAAGCATAACCTCCTCATCCACTCGCCTTTTCAATTATTTGGTCAGATACTTTGATACTTTGTGACAAAAAAAATCGAGGTTAAAGATTTTTTCAAACATGAAATTACTTAGGCTTTGAAAAACCGAAGTGTTTTTCAAACTGAGCTCCTACTCATGCACGCTTCTGGTCAACATTCAGACTTGGGAATCCATTTTGCATAAATTCTTCTCATATCCAAATCGATTGAAACTCTATAATGGCCGCGTTCATATGAAATATTCAGTTGATATCATGAGCTGCATCGATATTTACGAAGCTAGACACATCTGACGTTCCCGATCGATTTTTCTTGTAAAATGGATAATTTATCTGTGTTGAAGCTTGAAATTAAATTATTTGTGCCCACTTACTAGTGAGCCAAATACAAGTAATTGATGATGACACGATACTTGTGATGGACTGTTTGGTACCTTTGGTGTAGTAATGAAAAGAGTTTTTCCCCAACACCAAACCGTTATTTTGACACGTCGACACATGTTTCGATCACCAAGTGGTCATCTTCAAGAGGGAGATCAAACTTGAGGATGATGACTTGTTGATCGAAACAAGTGTCGAGATGTTAAAACAACAGTTTGGTGTTGGGATAAAACTCCAGTAATATTCATGACACGATACTTCAATTTTCACAAAGAGAACAAACTTTATAACGATAAAGGAGCCCCTAATACAAAACTTATATTCCAGTTTCATACCAAAATTGTAGAGACTTACAATCCAATTGCAGAATCTTTGAGTCAAAAACGGACGATTTGTTTCCACATTTGAATCATTGTGCGAAACTCACTACAAAGTCGAGTCTCTTGATGCTTTGCAACTATTCATTTCTCACTGATAGAAGTGAGTTGAAGTACTGCGATAAGAATTTCGTTTCTGATATGGTGGTGGACAGACGTGCCGATAACGACCGTCCACAAAGAAGGTACGTTGACGCCATTGTTAGAGATAGAACTCAGTTTGTGTTGTGATTGTCCGCCGCCATAGAACTAGCCACCATGAAAGCCTTATAAGTGTTTCTAAAGAGAAATAGCAGTCTCATTCACGTGGAGATCCTAGTCACCCCGGATGTCCACGTGCTGAAGTGGGGAGTGCTGAAGTGGATTTATATAACACATACCTCCAATCACGCAGATTAAAGGCCGGGGTGGGCCGGATGTCCATGTCGGAATAGGATTGTACCGATTATACGAAAGATATGTGTGAGAAATCTGAGAGTCTCTCGAGTATATACAAATATATACAACTATATACAAATTTTAGGTGTTTTTATACTTGAAATAGTTCGACGAAAAAGGGGAGACAGCATTGCTTCGAGCATGACCTCTGTGCCCCACCGACGAAGCTTCTGTCAATTTTGCTAGAATGAGGATGGACAAATGCACCCGAATGGAAAGGAGCATTCTTAAGAGAGAAAGAGAGAGGAGTATACTACGACATCTGGAATATGTCCCATGTTGAAACTTTTAGTGTTTATGGCCCGAAGTCTCTATTATTCGTTCATGAACTCGTAAGGAGAATAGGGCAAGCAACGAAAGATCACTGTTCTACCTTTTTTTTTGATAGAAAAAATCAGTATTGCTATTCAACGTGGTAATGCTGCTCCGATCTTTAGAACTATTCCTCCTTGATGAGATCATGCAGTGCCCTTATTTCAATACGAAACTAAAATCTCTTCGAAACGAGTCGGGATATGTGGATATTCATCAGTCTCCTATCAATGTTAATTCGCAAATGATTGATCCACCTTCTTCCTTTTCAATGTAGTCAATGGACTTAGGTCATTCTTACACCTCAAATAAGAGTTACAGTCCTCGTGGTTCTGGTTTCCTTTCACATGAAGAGCTTCATGAAGCAAGAGCCGAATCGATCCCACCTCGAAACCCTTCATCGTTTGGAAGGCTCGATTGCAGCTTGAGAAATGGTTCTTATACAAATTCTGTGAAACATGTTCTTGAAACATGTTGATGCTCTTGAAACATGACTCAACCTCTGAAGGAAGCACCAAACTCTTACGAAGGTTCGAAATAGATGAACACTTCGAACTAACAGACCACTATTATCCTATTATCACCTTCATGCGGTCATTGTTCACTGTGGTTCTGGCGTTGAATCTGGTAACATTATATAACATAACATTATATGAAAGAGAGAACATTGGCAGATCAAGATCTTCAGATGATGTGGTGCTGCAGGTTTTTCCAGGTTTTCCTGCAGCTGAAAAAGCAAATGTGCCACTGGAATCAATGAAGTCGCCCCTGAGCGCCAATTGATTTTTGTTGTTGTTTTATAATTTCATGATTTGTATTTTGGAAGAGTTATTACACCACAATGTCACACTGAATTATTCAGAAAACACCTAAGTGCAAAAAATATCAAAAATAATAATGGTAATAATATATCAGCTCCCATATAAATATCTAATACGCGAAAATACGCCAAACTTGTTTTGAAATTGAACATTTTGTGTACTTGTTTTCAATTAAATTACCCTCTAGCGGGGTCTAACAGAATCACTACACATTCAACCTACACATTAGGTTGAATGGACTGACGCTTATCATGAAATAACTACTTCCCTGGCTAATACCACGAAGGGCGTTGGATTCAATCCGACAAGCGTCAGTGCAGGAATCTTCACAGAAAATTTCTTGATAATGAAATTGCCAATACAACTGAAAGAATCGACCTTCATTTTTAGAACGGGCACACTTTCAGACCGGTTTCGGGCTCATTAGTGAAGCCACTCATCTTCTTTAGATTTGAAAACAGCCTGTTGTATATTTTTTTATCAATTCATTTACATCAATAATGGATATAAAAAGTATTGTAATTGAAACTGTTAGGCAATTATCAAAAATTAGATTGAGAGTTAGGGGTATCATTTCAGATGGTTCTAATTTTTATAAACTTGCCAGAAAAGATCTCGAAGTGACTGTAGAGCAGCCATATTTCTTTTTTGATGAGAAAAAAATATTTTACTTTTTTGGTACTTCTCATCTGCTGCATGTAGCAGAAATCATTTTTTTTATGACTTTTTGAAATTTGATGAATATACAACGAACAACTTTACAACTTGGATAAGGGAAAGCAATATAGACTAGCACCCAAACTTACTGATTCTCATTTATTACCAACTAACTTTCAAAAGATGAAGGTTAAATTAGCTAGTCAAGTTCTCAGTCATTCAGTAGCTACAGAGATGAATACCTACGCCAGATTCAATCAGATACCATCAGCAGCAATAGGAACAGCTACATTCATTGAAAAATGGATACAGTGTTTGATATTTTGAATTCAAATAGATTTGACGATGTGAAAGATTACAATAAACCTTTTTTTGAAACATCAAAACAAATAGATTTTCTGAAAGAAATGAAAATATTTTTCAGCAAATTAACTGTAACCTAACCTAAGTGTCACGTTCGTCGGGACAAATTTCCCGAAAGTCCCACACACCGTCCGATTCAGGATCCGATTCAGAAAAAAAACATCTAGAACATGAATTAGAAATAAAAAGTTATAAGCCAATTTTTCAAAGTTAGCTTTTTTGTATTCGCTGGGATGGCATATCTATTGTGAACTGTCATTATTGTCGACGGCATCGATTGAGGCAAATGATGGCTGAGAGAAATTCCAAGACACATCTCAATGACACGTTGTTTCTTTTGATCGTTTAAGTAGTGATGAGTTATGTAGGGTATTAGTGGTAGCGATATGAAATTGGGAATGATTATTCATGCATTTTTGTTTGTCCCTCAATACAGTACAGTTCGTTAAATGTGTTAAATTGGAAGTTCACTGAAGTATTTCTACTGAAAGTTCACATCAGAAGTCGGATAGAAATCTACGTGAATGATAAAAATAGTGGAACTGAGAAATTGTGAAAGGGCGAAAGTTCATAATGTTGAAAGAAAATTTGAAAAAATGAAGTCTGCGGATTTCTACCTCATCATCCAGTAAATCTTACTCATTCCTTAACTTGTCGAAAGTAAGAAGATTGATATAAGAAAATTAAAATCAGCACAAAAAATAACGAAACAAAACGAACGTAGAGTTACTTGTTGGCCGGGTTGCGGAAAGATGTGCTGATAACTTCCGCAGACAAAAAAGGTATGCGGATGTCATGTGCTACTGTTGGGCTTCGTTTTGTGTTGTGTGTTAATCCATTATGATAGTAATTAAAATGTGTGAGAGCCTTTTCAAAAGTGAATAATAAAGGGATCCCTTTATTCACGCCGGTATCCAGGCCAGAATGGTTCGGATAACCACGAAAACGGGGCTGTATATGTGAAAAAAAAATTAAAAGATCTTCCGAGCAGACGGCGACTTTTTCATCCAAACATGTGTTTTTTGTGAAAAAAATATGGAGAGATTTCTTTCAGAATTTTTCCTAGTTAATTAAATATAGAAAAAGGGGCAAAATTTGAGTGATTGAAGTGTATCAAAGTGGAAGTGCAATGTATCACTTCTACTGGAAGTTTACAATTGAAAGTTCAGTGTATTATTTCCAAGTGAAGTTCAAAGTATCGATATTTATATTTCTCTTCTATAGTTATTGAATAGCTATCACTCATATTCGATTTCATTCCAGAATCTCAATCAATAATATTTAACCCAGAAGTGTTCTGTAAATTGCTTGAGTGATCAGTGATCGAAATAACAAAAAGAGAAACTAAATTCGTTGATGACTTCGAATTTGTCAAGACATTGTAATATTCAAAGAATTTTATTATTTCTCGTTCAGTTCCTTTCCAAAACGTATCGAATAATAAAATGCTTAATATATTATGGTTTGAGGGAAGCTTTCGAGATAAAAAGCTTATTTTGTGTTTTTCAAAGCGTTCCGGCTCGTAAGGAAAGGTCTTTTATGCCTTTTACGAAGACTATACTTGTTTGAGATCATTTTGAAATGATAGAGTATTAAAAATATCTACGCCCTTATCGAACCTGACACCACGAGTACATAATAAGTATATCGATGTAACGTATTCTTATTGTAGTGCTACAGTTCGTAATAGTGAAACTTCTGCAAATTATAATATAAAATTCTTTCTCCAGAATTAAAGCGTTCTGCTGATTATCACGCATAAAATATACTATACAACAAAAACGCAGATGGAATTCTTCCTGTACATTATCTGATAGAAGGTATCAAGCAGTGTTATTATTCTAATTGATATCACAATCTAAAATTATATCAATAAGTATTTAAATGTGGATAGTTACCTTTCATTCGGTCTTCTCAATGACTGACAATGCGTATTGACAACACTGGAATTTTTCGGTCTGAGATATCGAATAAATGATTTATGTTTATCATATTGATGAGTTTGTCAACATTTTTCAAATCAATTTTGTTTATATCAGCTGCACAAAACTTTGATGCTAAGTTTGGAGTGTAGGCGCTGGTAGCGTAGTAACGTATCACATATTTTCAAGAATTCTATCAAAAATCTAGGTGAAATGTATGCAATAAATTGATGGATGTAGCCATTACTAGGTGGTAGGAGATCATGATGAAAAAAAAAATGGAAATTTCTATGTTTTTCACCACTTTTATTTGTAACTAACGTTACTGCAGTTTCGTCCTATATGGACATTTTCAAACTCAAACAATAAACTAAAAACAATAAACAATAAGCTAAAAAAAGTTTATTGTTTAAGTTTGAAAATGTCCATATAGAACGAAACTGCAGTAACGTTAGTTACAAATAAAAGTGGTAAAAAACATAGAAATT
>WOGN01007139.1:0-12020 GCA_015342105.1 Leptinotarsa texana | reverse complement strand
AGCAACCTGCGTGACACCCGGGTCCTAGATAAATAAAAAAAGATAAAAGATGGAGGGATATTGAGTGAGATGGTATTATCAATGGAAAAAAGTTTTTGGACAAAGCACTCATAGGAAGGTGGGCAAACCGCAGACACGTGTTTCTGGCTATTTAGCCTTCGTCAGTACGGTTCAGCCAAGTGTAAAGGTTAGCAACACTTGGTTGCAAAATTGCAGTTGGCCCCTGATGATGAATCCGCTTGATTTTTTGACCCCTTTCGTGCAACATCAAAAAATGCACAAAACACTCATTGCACTTCAATCAAGAGTATGTGTGGCGTCACCTTTTCGAAGTTTTCCACTTTCCTCGATTATTTATGCGACATTACATCAAACAAATACTTCCGCCAATCTCGCACGAAGCGATTAAAACACATCGAAATTCTCTCTCCGTATGAGGTAGGCAATATGATAATGAGTTCTTTAACGGTGAGTTTTATCTGCGAGTCGCAGCTTCAAAAGTTTATATCTGAGAAAGTAATTTGAGCAGCAAAGAATTAAGTCGGCGCGACGCTTTTATTGTCGATGACCTTCTCTCTTCGTTGCGCACTCCAAAAAAATTCATGACCGTGAAATAGTAACTGAAAGGACTCGGAGGTGCTGCAACTTGCAATTCGCCAAACTGAATAAATGCGTAATAATTTAAGCCTCGTTTCATTTAAATACCGATATTTGGCCTAATGCTCGTTCAAAGATAAGTACAAAAAAAACAAAACTGGCGTGGACACACATTTATGATGACGATAAAAACACACAAAGAATATCATTGAATCACGTTTTAAAACCTGTCTCCTATTCTCTCCTGTTTTCGCTACTTCATTTTCTCTGTCTGTTGCTTCAGGCAACCTCTTTTTATATCATATATTGAAGGATTCTTATTATTATTATTTTATCCAATGAAACATAACGTAACAGTTATGATAGGTTAGGTTAGTTAGGTTAATTGGTGGCTGCCACCGGGTTCAGTAAGATAAGAATAATAATAATATGTATTTCGTGTCTTTAAATGAATGATATTATTTTTGAGCACGGTATTTATGACTAAGTAGACACCTAACAAAATACGAGTCATTCAAAGTCTTTCACATATTATCCAGATATGTGGTTACCGTATTAAGTTGTAAAGAAATATATTTATAACAATTTAAATGTATTATGAGGATTGTATTTTAGGAAGCGCGTAGTTATATTTTTATTGCAAAACTATCCGAGAAATAAACGAAAGTAAAGGTTTTCAAGAAACTCGTAGTCTTACCTCACTCAACTGGTATACGAAGCAAAGAACCGGTTTTCTTTTCAGAAAATTATACGCGAAGAAGGTGTAAATAAAGGAACATCTGTTCCTTTGAAACCGTTTAGAAATATATACACAATTTGGGCTTACAAGTGGCACGACAGTTAGCAGTGTTTACAGTGAGGGGCATATTCAAATGCTAATACAGCAGCATAACGGAGAATTGTCTTTTTATTCTTTACACAGTTGGGCGAATGATTAAAATTGTTATAACGAGATAGGGTTCCAGAAAATTTTATAGCAATGATATTTTCCGGAATATCAAAAACAACAAACGTAAGTATAAAAAAGATACTAAATTACTGATGACAACTTTATTGAGAGAAAATGTTTCGGTAATTATTTATTTTCAAAGCATAATAGGATGGAACCATATATATCACGATTTGCATTTTATCTGCAGTTCACTTATTTTAAAAGAAGAAATTAGTTCACCTCATTGAACTAAGGATTAGTGATAATGGCAACAATCACTATCACCAACGTTTTCAATTATCTGAATAGCTCACCAAACGTTGTCATCGTCTCTCAGAAGAAGACAAAATTTATCATTGCCTACATTGAATAATCCTGACCAACTTTCGAAAATACATTTCAAGTGTCAATTTGGTATCCAGTGACTGATAAAACGAATTTGATCATTTAGATTTTTTTACAATAAAGAATTTTCATCACTTATGTTTATTTTCGAATTCACTTATTTCCCTATATACATACAATGCCACACATAAAGGTCGCGACATATGGAAGTTTATTTTATTAATAGATATAATGAAAATTTGACTTTGCAGGTAGTTTGTGCTTGAGAAATTAGTAAAAACCAGCCTCTTTCTTGCGTCATGTGCTACTCTGAACGTGTCAAATTGAACATTTTTTTTTCGAAAATCCTCAGAATATTTTTTTTTAAATATCGAAAGATGCCAAAAAAATTGCTCGGTTTCCAATCTCTTACACTTGATCTCAATTTGGACTCTCTGCTGTCACTTCCATTTTTCCCCAAGTTTTTTAATTTTACAAATGTTTCGCTCTATCGATTCGAATGAAATTTGAATCATGTCTACTGTCAATTCCACTTTTTCCAATTTTTTTTATTTTTCGAATCTTTCGCTCTATCGATTCGAACGAAACATGCATGGAATTGAAAAAGATTCGAAGTGACAGTAGAGCGTCCAAATTTCGAGGAAGGGTATTAAATTGGAAATCGACCAACTTTTTTTTGGCATTTGTCTAAATTTACAAAAAAAAAAGATGATTTTTTGAGGATTTTCGAAAAAAATGTCAAATTTTACAGGTTTAGAGTAGCACATGACAAAAGGAAAGAGGCTGTATTTTTTTCATTTTTCAATCACAAACTAATCGCAAAAGTAAAATTTTCTTTATATCTATTAATAGAAAAAACTTTCGTATGTCGTGAACTTTATGTGTGACACTATATATGAATGTCTATTGTTACTCATATAAATATATATTTCTGTGTAAGTATGATGAAAGTGTATACGTATGTCTATGTGCTAGTGTCAGAAAACACATAACCTATTGATGTGAATTCAAATTTGGTCTAGATCTACTCTAATAGGTTTTATTAATTTGGCTCATGAGCCAAATGAGTTAATAACATGTTATTGGCAGGCAGTTCAAAAAAATTCGTAAAAACGACAGAAGCCCAAAATAGTGAGGCACGTCTTGACTATAACTTATAATGATTTATTTTTGTTGTAGTTGCCAAAACCAAATATTTTTCACAATAAATGACAGATGTTTCGATATTCCAAAATTCTTATCGTGGAATATTCTTATGGAAAATATAGAATGGAAAGAAATAGCTTCTTTGAATTTTTCGATTCTTATGAATTATTTTTGATTCACAAAAGTTCAACAAAATGTAAATGCAATTTTTATATATTTTATACATTTTAACTAGAACGTATCTTTCACACTCTCTTATATCTTCCGTACACGTATCAATTTTATTTTTGAATTGTTGACCCGAAGTCAATGAGATATAAATATGCCGATGACAATATTGATTCATAGCTTTTATGAAAATATTTTCAATTAGATAAAATGATAATTAAAGTGATGAAACTTCCTCACAAAAAGTCAAAATCTACCAAATATATTAACATATAAATATATGAATATGCGAACACAAAATTTTTGTAAATGTTTTCGTAATTATCGAAATGTTGCTAAGCACATTCCGTACGGTTGGTGAAATTCCATCCTTAAACTCTCGTATTCGCAGTGGAAAAATCATAAAATACATTATGAAAGCGTTATCAAACACTCAACACAACGAAAAATATTGAAACATATTTTTCCGCCTTCATCCTTTTCGATTGACGATTGACGGATAGACAGCTTTTTACGATCCCTCAAGAAATTTCTATCTTAAATGGAGACTGGTGGTTCGTGACTGGTAACATTAAAGCTGCTCGTTCGAGATAGGATAGGCTTTTCATAATAATCCTAATAAATAAGATCTATCATTACAAAATATTCTTCGCTATATGACAGAGCAATTACTGCCGCACAAAAATGGTGGAATCGTTTCTTGATTGTTAAATACCAAACACGACATCTATCCACGTTTATCGACGTAATAAAACCATATTTTCTATGAATCGTCCATTGTAAATCGAGTCACGCTTGAAGCGCTCAATGCAGGGGATAAGTTCAATTCGATATGATGACAAGGAAAATTATTGAATATACCTTAAGTCGCTCCCTGCGATTGTTTTGTTCATTAGAAAACCATATTTAATGTTATCAATACAATATGGTACAAACAGCAATAATTCACTTCTAAGAACTGTTGTAGCCACATGATTTGAATAAAAAGAAAAACATATTATCCCTTTATTCTCGTGTACTATCATGAATTATTGGGGCACGAAATGAATGTCGAAAATGACTGTCACTTAGACAGGAAAGTTTCAATATGGTCTATGTACATTATAATATATATAAGGCTAAGTACATATTCACAATAACTCACAGCAGCTAACAGCTTAATGAGGTAGCGTCAGAATACTGTTATAAATAAATGAAATTGTCCACAGTATGTGACAATAAAGATCGTATTGCGTTGTGTTAAAGTAACGTAAAATGACCAAAAACACATTTTTGATATTTGCCATTAGAAATATCTCACATTCTTAGGGCAGCGTCTGTTGTTTAATGAACAGTGATCCGGCGTGTGGTGTTAAAATTAGAGAATACGCCAGAAAAAAAGAATATATATTCGTATTTCATCCTCCAATAGATGAAAGGCCACTCTAAAAACTAAACTGAAACTGCATATAGGAGATAATAGAGAAGTTTAAGGAAAAATAAAAATTCGATGAATAAACAGGTCAACACACTAAAAACGCTAGAGAATATATGCACAGTTCTCTCTATGTAAATTCTTTAAAAAATTAAAATCAGTTTTCCGGTGACTTATTGAAAATACTAGGAAATCATATGAAGAAGGGAATCGAAAGACACTACGTATCTAGGTTTGTTTGAATGTGGTTTCTTGGTAAATGTTACAATATAAGTCCAAATTTACGTTGTCTAGGAGGTAAGAAATCTATGAGAAAAAATAAATAAAAATTATGGATATATATTGAAGTATCAAAACTATTGAATATACTTGAAATTGCAGGACCGTAGTACTAGGATGAGTTAATCAAGAAGGAAATGATACCAAAACTTGGAAAAAATATTTACAATTAATTATTTTTATATTTTTGAATTTCATACGCAGTTTTTTCTTTTTTGATATTATATCCGTTTCAACTAATGTTCAATATTTCTTTATTTTCTCAATATTATTTTTCCTCTCATATTTCAAATCCGTTAACATCTTTTGAAACAATGAAAGTTTGAATGTGTAACATTCACACTTAGTATATATTGAATCGTACAATTGAATTATTTTTCAATTTGGTATTGACATTGCTTTATTCTATGTTGGTGAAAAATAAGATAACTTTATGTTAAACAAGTACAAAGAAACTTCGTAGAGTAGGTATGAGAAAAGGAATGGTCATAAATTTGTAACTTTTGAAAGTGTCCCAAATACTGAAGTGAGAACGTAAAACTCGAATTTGATAATAAAACCATTATTCGCTCAAGTGAAAAAATCCAAGAGACCTGTTCTATATCGTGGTTTATAGTCAACTTGTCCATAATACAATATGTATTGATTCATACTCGAAAGGGTTTTGATTTGATAAGATGATTATTGAAAATTGGATATAGATATAGGAATTGAAAAATGGAATGTATTTACAGAAATATGTTACAGAATAATTAATGAAAGGCTAAGAAATTTCATGGAATTGGTCGAAAATTTTATGAGGCCTTCATTATAAGTGAATTTGACAAATTAAAGCAATTCTTCATTAAAAAATTATTTTATTCCTAACAGTAGCAATAGCAATTTCTTTTCATTAGTTTGTCGATTCATATCGGATAATCAAATTAACATGTGTCTTCTTTTGCCGACTTAACTTCATTAAAATCGTTTTACAGTTTGAATATTTCCATTTTTTACGGTTTGAAATCTTTTATACTAAACGAATATTTTTTTTCATAACTAATAAACCGCGAGCAATTTTTGTGAAACGTCCTGAAATAATTTACGTCTAGTTCTATTCAAGACATATCTTGAAAAATGTTCATTGAAGGTTTGTAGGGGACAAACAATTGCAAACCGTTGACTGCAAAGAAAATAAAGCAGAGTATGCACATAGTCACAATTACGGTCGGTCAGAAGGAAAGCAAAAGAGCATCTTGTGCAGTGGGAATTTGAGCGTGGTGCACTTCGCTGTTGCTATACGAGCATCTCGGGTATGCCTAGACGCATAAATTGAAACGCCCCGAGTCTCGCGCGTCATATTTATGTCCAGCAGTTCCAAACATTTGCATTTTTTGGGGAGCTCATTAAAAATTTTTACATAACTTATGAGTTCTTCTCCGTATCAAAGTTTCATGGCATTCGCAAACATGATAACATGCAGGAAAGAACTCGTTGCAGGTAACAAAAAACTTGTAGGTAACTTACAATAGGCAATAAGTAACCTAGCTAAATTTTTCAATTCTCAATATGACAAATGTTCAACGTGTTTTCCATTTCAAGTTTTACATAAAGTGTAAGAAAGATGTGTATGTTCCGACCTACATTTCTAAACTGAAGTTGACGTTTATTTCTTATCAATCATCAATCTTCAATCTTGCCACAGAAAACATAATATTTTCTCATAATAAAATAATATGATATTATTGTAAAGAAATAATATAATATGGACAATAATATAATAGAAAATTACAAAATCGTGGATGGCTTATAATTCTAAAATGCATCCTTTTTATAATTATTGGTTTCATATTGTTTCGCAATAGAGAAACAACTCACTTTCACTGACAACCACTTATCCTTTTATAAGCAAGCTTTATCAAGTCTTTAGGAGACTTGTTTGGGTTAGAATATATCGAGGTCACACATTTCAACGTGAAACCCCAAGCATGTCCTAGGACTTTGCATCATGCGCTTGCTGAAGAACCGGTTGAAACGTGAAACGATGCTTTATAGAGCAAGTGTCACACTGATACGTTGCCATCTTCCAAATCTATTTTGACAAATATAGAGAATCCATATAAGTCATGGATTGCTGGATTTAAAAATTATTGTGTAGTTATTCGAAACTTTTTTGTAAAACTACTGCATTATTATTTAATAAAGTAAAAAACAACTATATTTTATCCTGAATTTCAGAGTACTTCAAAATGATTTACCCAATAATAAACATATACACCAACTTGAATTTTGTTTCTTCCTTGAATATATACTTGATACAAAATTGTTCACCTTTAACAACCAAAGATTATGTTGTTAATACATGACCTGAATAAATTTCAGCGCCATCGAAATATTCCTGTTCTTCTATAAACAAGACTTAGCAACACAGTGGATCGATCACTCAAGGACGAAAACCTGTTATTCACCTAAAAATATCCTTCCAATTATACGAATGGAAACTCGTTTTAGCAAATTGTATTTCTATAATAGACTATTCGTCCCTTCACTATATTTATTCGATTCATATGATTGCGGTGGGTAACTAGATGGAATATCTTCAGATGACACACATTCTAACCTCGGTATCCGTCTTTAATTTGTCAATTGTCAGAAGCATTAATTGCAGAGACGCTCCAGATATCAACATACCAGAAGTAACAATGTGTTGATGACAGCGGGTTAGGTATTCGGGAGACCTCTATATAGGCCCGTAATTTGCAACTGGAATCTAGCGTATTAATAAATCTTCACGTAACTCCTGGAAAGATTTATAGAAAAAAAAATTTGGATTCCATTTTGTATTCAGCTTTGGTGTATTCAAAATTGTAATACGGCTATTGAGAATGGTTTCCTTATACCAGCAAAATCAAAACGTTCACCGGCATATCTTTTATGTTTTATGTTTATGTTAAAATTCAGAATATTTACCCAGATAGACGTAGACTTCTTAAAAAAGTTTGACAAAGAAATTATGTCGTTACTGAAAAACACGAATAATGTAGACGGCTTTTATGAATTATATCAAATATATATTTCTATATGCCACACTTGAGAACAAGAAATTACTATTCAAATTATTGTTCACAGACTTAATCAGAATGTATGTGCCGAAGTCTAAAATCAATTCTTATTCTGTGAAGTTGTAAAATTGCTTTTTTAGTTCTTACATCATCACAGTTTTTGTTTCTTCATTGAGTACTTTAACTGTCTGTACTCAGTGGAATAGCATTTCAGCAACCAAGTGTGTATAAATTTTTACAAATACTTCCAAATCGATTTTGACAAATGTAGAGATTCATTTCGCAACATGTATAGACCTGCAAACAGGTTTCATTTTCAGATTTTTTTTTCACAATAGAAGATTAACCATTCATCAATGGCCAATAAATTAGAATGTTAGCGAGAACCATCAAGAACAGTATCCATGGAATATGCATGATATAATATGATATAGGGACTAGTAAATTGATTAAGGCTTTCGCGGCCAAAATTTTCAGAGTTATGATCTTCGTTCGGGTTTGAAAATGATTTCAAAATAATATATTTATTATATTTGACAATCAGGCGTTGAAAATAATTTGGTTGTCATTAGTGCGTTGTAGTTGTTTCGAATGAGTTGCAAACGACTGGTTTCATCGAGTAATTTTTTTTATCAATCCTTCAGATATGTGACGGAATGAGGTGACTCTTCGCGGAGATTCATTTGAAATGTTCACTTACCCACACTTATTTCACTATATAATAGTTTCTTCAGGCGTGTTCTATACACTGTGTTGTGTAGTGTATTAAATACGTCTGGAAAAACTATTGTAGTGTCACATACGTGTTCCGTTTTTCAGAACTGTTGAGTGAAAATCTCTCTTACCAGAATAAATTACCACTCTTTCAGAAATGCGTTTTAAACTTATTCGTTGACAGATCACTCATAAAGTCCCTCTTTCTTAACCCTGCTATCATATTCAATTAGTTTTCAGATAATTCTCCAATATATTCAATGCTAGTATATATCGTTGTCTCTTCAAATGTAGTTGATAGTTGATTTTTGTCGTTCAACAAATAAACATGTCAGAATTGATATACTTAGGATTTGTTTTTTTTTGTGTATATTGATATCTAATATTCAGTTGGCTGTAAAATACCATTTGAACAATAATATCCAAATGATATTTCAAAATCTTCATTTGTGTCATTATAGCTAAAAAAACCAATGAAGTAATACTTGTTTCTCTATGATGAGATACCAAATGCTACCTTCAATTAAGCGTTTTTCAAGCATTACTTTTACAAATACATCAGATATATAATATTCAAGAACTCTAGCTAACCCTTTCCAATTGATAGAGAAACAATGCAGAATAGTACTAGTAGATATATTGTCCGAAAAAATCACTATTGCAACTCCTTGTGAAATTTGATCTTAATAAAGTGAAATATTTATAATCACTAATAATTACCAAGCAATTATATATTTTTTCAACTCTTCCTGCTCTACCAATGTTTTTTTCCAAAAGGATTACTATATAATTTGCCTCTATTTTGGTATTCCCCTATTCACGTCTAATAAACATTCTTCAAGCTTATAGCGGATTTTTCCCGTGCGGAAATTTATTCCTTCTCGTGCCCAAGGTATAAAACCCTATATACTTATAAATCTGTCTTATATTTATATGAAACACGCCGGCTACGGTATAATATAGATAGAGGCGAAGGCAAACATCTCCTTGAGCATATTATACAGGCAGACCGAATTGAAATATCGCCTGCTTGTGCGTTCTTCATGCCCAACTAGGTTATCTTCGGCAAGGAAAACGTCTAAATCAGAGTAATTTTCGACTCGGGAACTATTATACTCGAAACTTTTGGAAATCCGAGGAGAACACCGTAATTTCGAGAATTGCCGGAAGTGTAATTCGCCTACTTTGGATAGTTGCTCGTAAGAAATGTTTGCGCATCGATGAGAAAGAGTCTGATGGATAATTGAGCTCTTTTCGATTGGTCGGTTTCTTTGTTTATCGATGAGTTATTCTACCGATTGGTATTTTCTTTCCGGTGCTTTGTAGCCTTTCAAAACGAATACGTTTATTTGAATTACTTCAACATGTTATAAAGTCCCCCCGCCACGTTTATCTGTCTGAACACGATAAACTCAAAAATTACAGAATGGGTTTTTATAGGGTTTTCACCAATAGACGGAGTGATTCAAGAGGAAAGTTACGGTATGAAATTCATTGATGTTTTGTATAATTGGTTGAAATATGACAATGTAATCCATTCGAAGTAAGGGCGGCTGTGCTTCCTTTGCGAAGCTGAAGAGCTTTCTTCGAAAATGCAACCTAATCCCTTTGATGTAAGTTATAACAAAATAATTCAAAATAATCTGCCTAATATTAGGCAGATTACTTACAAAAGAAAAGGTTAATTGGATTTCCTAAATACATGATTAGTTTTAAACAAAAAATATGTACACTAAGTATGTTTTTTACAATATCAGAGGATAATCCTCTCAAAAAACAATGTTTTCTTAATATTGATGTTAGTACATGATCTAGATTATTCGATATTATGTTATGAAATTGCAGGTAGGAAGTTAGATATTCGGGCATTTATTTATGTTTTGTTTTATACACAGACGAATATATACATAATAAATGTTAAGAAAGATTCAGAAACAAAAATTTGAAAACATGTTCCGGAAACGATGTTCGAAAAATAGTGATCTCCAGTATATGTAAATATCATCAAATCTCATTACTAAATGGATTAAGCTGAAATTACAAATTAGGATCACGAACATCTGTTCGTAGCTGATATAATATCTTAAACAATGCTTTTCGGGAATTCACGAGGTAAAGTTGTAGTATCCAGCTCGGAAAGAGGAAAGTGATAAGGAAGTGTTTGCAACCGAGCCGGAGTTAGCCCTGGGGACCGCGTTATAAGCGGAATTTAGTAATACAAGAAATTAGGCCACACGTTATATTTCTCTGGGTGGTGCCGCCGCCGCTATACCGCCTCCGCATCGTGTTCTCATTCGTTTCGCTCGATATACCACATTTTGGTCCCTTTAATTCCGTCACTGCTTATAATTCAGTGCGTTGCTGCTTCAGTATATTCGCCTCTTTCTGTGTCACTTTCACAACTTCAACGTCTGGCTTGTTAGCATCCATTCGACGAAAGCTTTCGTTTTGAATTCGATCGAAACACGATGCACAAAATATTTTTATTACATCGAATTGCATTTGAACCTATTTATCAATACAGGTTGGCCATCGAAAACGTACTGCAAGGCAGAATTGCCAGTGAGAGAACTTTATTCGAGAATAAAGAAAAATTTTTAAGATCGATTTTTGATGGGGATAAGTTTCAAAAACTATTGCAAACCTGCTAAACAGAACTGGCATGTTCCAACTTTTGTAATAGGAACGGAGTAGTTGGTGTACAATCCATTTCTTTTTTTGTGTCTCCGCAGATAATCTAAAGATCTTAAGAAAGACGCTGAATTGACCCTTTTCTTGTAAATTAGTACTTTCTTTCATATAATTACGCATGCATTTTAGGTCCTATTATTATTCCTATACTACTATTACTAATTTTTTGCCCACTTTCCATGGTTAATTTTTATAATCATGAGTTCAGTACTGCGTATTTATTCTAATATTCTATATGAGCGGTAAATATGTCTGGCGGTGGGCTTGTAAAAAAATGTATATACACGTACTTAGATGTGCCAGAGTGGTTGCTGTTACTCTTTAGTTATCAAATAACATTTCAAATTATTCAACTCGGACGAAACCCTTATATCTATTATGGTTTATGAGTAGGTACTACGTATAGTCGAAGTAACTGAATATGCAAAAAATATAACAAAATAACAGCAAACGAATCTATTTTATAAATTCAAAGTCATCTGTGATTCTTACAGAAAACTATGTTGAGTCTCAACAAATGCATTGATTTTCACTTCTTATAGAAATAACTAACTCAGTTATAAATATTTCTGTACTGAAAAGTTAAATTGAAAAAAAATCTAACAAATTTCCAGAAAAACCGTTGTGTTTTATTCATCAACTCATAGATAAATGATGAAGATTGATAATAATAAATTTATACACCTATAAAATA
>WOGN01007138.1:0-12020 GCA_015342105.1 Leptinotarsa texana | reverse complement strand
ATAAGATTTGTTACGATGTTGTCAATACAAGTTTTTGATAATCTAGTAATTTTGGTATAGTCTGAAATTATTATATCCTATCCAAATGATTGAAGCGTAAATTTCAAATTAAATAGTGACGTTGAATTCACAAGAAAATCTATATTGAAATCCCCAAGCAAGACAACTTTTTTTGTTTCAATAAAATGGTCAATAAACCTTCCAGATTATTCATAAATATATTCAACTCTCCTGAGCATGAACTGTAAAGAGTAATTATGTAAATATTCGAGTGATTCAAATACACTCCACAAAATTCTGACCGTAGTTCATCATTAAAATTTTCCAAAGTCAAAACGGTTATATTTAAATTATCTCTACAATATATTGCAACACCTCCATGTAGATGTGAGTCCCTACAAAAACTATACGTCAAATTATAATTTGGTATATTAATCGTAATTAAATTGTCTAATGTTTGCCAATGCTCTGATAAACAGACTACATCAAAGTTGGAATAAAAAATATGTAATGTAATGACTGCAAAGACGAAGAGGATCAGAAGCTTCCATTACAAAAACAAACATGAAACATGAGCAGGAACACTGAAGAATTGAAATCTGCTAATACTCAAAAAAACGAACTCATAAACAAACTAAACAGTACGTTCGAGGCATGTTATAATGAATCACTATAAATAGAAAATAGTTAAAATATCATCATACATACATACTGTTGTATAAAAAATGTAAACATCTCCCAGAAGGAGACAGATAGATATAAACTGTTCAAACATGCATTAACATTGTTCATTGAAAAATTCAGAAGTACACTTGAAACTGCTAAAAACACCAATGCAGAATCTAAAACTGAGTTGATGGCAAGGAAAAAATACAAAAGTAACCCCTTACAGAAGAAAACTACTCAAAGATTAAAATACAATTCTCGGAAACGTGTATACATCCACCAACAGGAAAGGACATAGATGGAACTACTTGAAAAAAAAACAGTTAAAAAGACGCAGAGGAAGGTTTAGGTTACCAGTAGATCACACAATCGGAGAGGAAAGCAGCCAACAATCGAGGAAAATAAACCAAAAACGACAGCAGATGGCTTCGGAGTTGAGATAATAAATGAAAACCACGATTTTGAATATCAAGGAGTGGAAAAAGACCAGTCATACTTACAAAAACAAAACCAAGATAAAAGCGTAAAAGAAGAATTGGAAGAAGCTATGAAAAATAAAGGAACTGTCATCTTTATAGATAATGTAAAATCAGTAAGGACTCGTTCACACGGGGAGCTTCATGTGTGTCGCTCCTTTACGGAATGTATATTACTCCTGCCTACCACCCATTTACACCGGGAGGCTTTTTAGTTCCTGGCTCCTAGGTCTTTACCGTCGACACAGATCTCGACAACAGAAACGTCAACGATCCAGAATGGGATGGATAAAGTTGCGAAATCTATGTTGAGCACCTTGCCGACTTCCGCCCAGCTTTTTACGACTTCATTTCGTAACATCATTATTGGACACTTCAAAGACATATTCAAGAAAAATACAGTCTTTAATTCCTCAATTGAGCTTATTATAGATACAAAGTGTACTCCTACCTTCTGCCAACAGTCCAATAATATTGTATTGTCAGAGTTAGAACAACTTAGTTTTGGAATCAAACTTGATTGGGAATTACTTTTAAATGAAACCAGCAAATCAAGCAAAATGCATTAATAATTGCTTATAATTACATCCAAAGACTAATAAACTCGATTTAATTAAAATAATAAATTCCTTCCCAGTATATTTCCTATATGTCAGAATGATTGAATAATGAATTTTTTCAATTAGTTCATAATAATTATACAATGAATAAAGTATAGAGTGCTGTGTAGTCTCATATAAAAATAAAACTTATCACAATCTACGTACCTCCGTTGGGCGATTTCTCAAAATAACTGCAACAAATTGAGGCAATCTGTATGTATGTAAAGTTCAGTCAATAATTCTGTGTGGCCATCATAATACAAACAAATATAGGAAAAGGGAGATTTGGTGAACTTAAGGAATCTGAAATCACTAATCACTGACCCGACTGGTAACAAGTGCCTCAGGAAGTTTACTACCGAGTCAGATAGCTTCCAACAGAAATGCCAATTAGAAAAAAAAGAAAATTAGAAAAAAAAGAAAATCAGAAAAAGCAAATCTACTAGCTGAACAAATTGCGTTCCACTCCGCAGACGATTTTCTGGGAAAGACACCACCCACTATTCCCATCCTAGAATCCACAATACCGGAATTGAAACAGCTTAATATCAAAAAGGCACCTGGTCCTGATGATGCCCGTTATCGTACCTCAAAAGTGAAATGAACTGGCACCAGTATTTTGCAGATTGTACAATCTGTCTTACAAGAAAGGGGTTTTTCCTTCTTGTTGGATGATTGCTCGCGCTCAACCTATTCACAAAAATGGGCAAGAAAACCCCCAAATAACTATACACCAGTCGCTTTGCTATCAGGTATATCAAAAATCATGGAGAAAGCCGCTTCAACATCGTGAGCGATCATCAATATGGCTTTGGGAAATATCAACAGGCGACCTTCTAGCGTATGTCACCCATATTTGGAATAACGCTATCAAAAAGCATGGAGTGTCAAGATCTGTTGCGCAATTTCGAATTGGGGTGAAGTTTACCAGGTTCAATTCAATGTCACGAAAACCGAGGTATCGGTTCTGAACCGGATATAATAATGTCAGGTCAGACAATTCCGCTTTCTGCTACGATACGTTTGTTGGGGGTTAAAATGGACACCAATATGTCTTGACACAATTTCAAAGGCGCTTCAAAAAGCTTGGAACACTGTTCCGAACCAGGAAACTGTACACATCTCAGCAATTCTCATGTATAAGCATACTCTAATGCTTCTGGATTCCATCCAAAAAAGAGCCATCTGCCTAAATGAAGACATGAACATCACTTGCAACCTTGATAGACTGGAACATAAAAGAAAGGTTGGAGATTTGTCCCCTTTTAAATATAGTTTCACGGGAGGTGTTCAAGTGACTTGGCACATTTGATTCCACCAAGAGCGGTATATATCAGATATACACGACGAACTTCACTGTTTAAAAACTATTTTCATTTGGAGAACTGTGTTTATGTTGAATAAACTTCCTGAGAACGTTTTTCCAAACGAATTTAATCTGCAGCGATTCAAATCCAACGTTAATCGCTAATTCCGCACAAGCACCGCTCTTAGGGCACTTCAAGAATTTTCCTATAGTGCTTGTGTTTTGTCCTCAGAAAAATTCCATATTCAGCTCTTTTATTTATGTAATTTTACCGACTCACCTGGTTTATCTATCCATTTATCAATTTCCAAGCATTCCAAAATATTGAGTTTCAAACTTTTACCTTCGAAATGTAAAACTACATAGTAGCTCCTCTGTCAAAAGTTGGTTCACAAATATAGAATTGGTCTTCACATTCAAGAAATTTCTCCTGTGTTCTTTCCGTTCGGCTAATATAAAGTTAAGGGTAAGAACCATAGGTTAACTTATATACTCCTGACCTTTTCGACGCTGAAATTTTGTCTTTATTGTTTTTATTGATAAATTTGACTAAAAACATTATATTTCCTATCAAATGACCAACAAGATTTTATTCATTAACCATTTAATCAATTTCTTAAAATTTAACTACTTACCTAGAACTGATATTGTATTGTAATAACTTTTTCTTAAAATATGTTTTCCTAGGAATTATCAACTGACTTAAGTTCTGTACCTAGTGACGTATAAAAGCCATTGTTGAATAGTTATGTACCAGTTCGAGTAAGCTACTGTGTAGTAAAATTAATCTTTAGTAAAATTAATAGTGTGTTATATTTTTCAAGTCACAGCTGGTAATGTTATTATAATGTGTTCCAACCTTTTTTTTTAAGATTTTATTATTGAACCCCCTATGTTTGCCTGCTTATGCCATAGCAAGCTGGACGTTTTTCAAATCAAGAATCTACATTGAAGAAATCACTTTGCTGAATTTTTTTGGTCGAAATTACTGTGATTATCAACAAAAAGTCGGAACTGGAATTCCTTTCATTGAAGGTTACAGGATATGAAGAATTAAAAAACATGAACTCCAAACATTTTTGACGTGCTTATTGATTATAGAACAAATAGCGTCATCCTGAATTACTTATTAAATCGATATACATATTTCACATCTACTGTTTACTCATTCACTTAATAAAGCTTGAAGAAACCACTTCTTTTTTTCTTATTTAATAATATGGGATTAATAAGTTCACAAACTATTCAATATTTATTGTCTGTTAAATAAACAACTTACACTTACTATATTTCAATTTATTCAATATATAGTCGTGATGTTCAGAGGATAGCCGTGGTCATATACATTTTAAAATTCAGTAGTGTTTCCCAATCTTTTTCTCTGGCGTACCACTTCAGAAGTCAAAATTATTTTGCGTACCACATAGTCTCGTGTAGGTAGTTATGGATAGAATATGTACATTATTTATTATTTTGCTAACCGAAGTAACCTATTTTCCAACGATGCGGATGAAAAATAAAATTTTGTGTAGTGTTATAATACTTTATTAATTGATATGAACAAGGAATTCATAAATATAAAACATATTATACTGTATGAAAAAATGCAATAAAAATGTAATGCAATACTTCAATGAGAAGGCTGAGCTTGATTAGAAGTCGACTTGGCGACTGCCAAGCAGACTTGCTCAGTCTTAAATGAAGATGATTTTCCACACTAATTAGTCTATTCCGATACTTATTTTTCAGGTACACAAGTGAAAAGAATGTTGTCTCGCACAAGTAGGAAGTTGTGAATGGAATTAAAAACTTTACTGCTTTGTCAGCTATTTGTGCTTAGTCTGCATGCCTTTCAACCCAAAAGTCCACGAGTAACATTTTTGAAAACTTTTGCTGTAGTTCTGAGTCACAATTTAGTTCATACAACTGTTCCTGTTCTGTCGCAGTAAAGTTTACTGGTGACATTTCCATATCAGCAAACGGGTTTTGGATCCAATAATATTTACTGAAGTCTTCAGGAAAATATATGTTGTAGCACTGAATCAAAGCAAGACTGTGTTTTGATGTCACTTTGAGGTCATTTTCTTCGACGAAAGCTCAATAAGCTTTGAAAATATCTCTGCCAAATATGCCAACGAGCATAGCCTCAGTTCATCTGCAAAGCAGTTTTTTAATTCAAAGTTTTTCTCAGGCAAAAACAAGAAAACTTCATGGCGCATCTCAAACAAACATGTCAATACTTTCTCTCTTGTCAACCATCTGACCTCTGTGTGGAACAACATCTGTCTGTGCAAACCATCCATATCATCACATAATATCGCAAAAAACGGGAGCTGCTTTTTGGTTACATATCTCTGTATTTTACGTTTTTAAGGTTAATGGCATGGTTGGTACGACTGATTCAGTCCATATTCCTAAAGTAATTCAAATGTTTTTTGCCTTCATTCTTTAGATCGTAAAGTGTATTACGAATTTGAAATAGTAGACGACGGCAGATACCAACCACTTTTTTCTGAAATGTCACTAGTAACTAACCTAAAAATAGAATAATGTCACCAGGAGAAGCATTCGTTTTCATATTAAGTTTTTTATAAGAAAAATGTTCATTATTGAAGTGAAAAGTGTCAAAGAAGGAGAAATAAGGTGTAAACCTAGTGAATAAATGCTTATGTTTTTAAATAGTTTATTTGGTGAAAAAGAAGGCTGAAGTGAGAGCGCCGCTTTTTTCTTTCGGATTCGTAATCCAAAATACGTAAGTACAGTCAAAAATTTTTTCAAAATCGCCGGGTGTCCACAAAACGAAAATTTACCTCGGTAATACGTCACAAAATAGCATATCTTCATTTACCCCATTACCGTCTTCATACTTAATGTAACACAGCAAATTTGACATATTGGTTATATCTGTTGTCTCATCAATTTGCAGTGCAAAATATGGACTGTCTTTGATTTTTATTTTTATTAAAGAAATGCATTTTACAATGCATTTCTTTAATGCCCGCCCCCTTTTATTTTTTCAACGGGTCAACTCAAAAAATGGAAATTTGGGATAATGGAAAATGCATGCATACTTTATTTTGAAGTGAAATTGACAGATGAAACTTTCAAGGTGGCGATTGGGCGCCATTTGGGAAAATATATGGGAAGGGGGGGGTCTTGTGACACATCCTTTTGAAGCTCCTTACAAATGCTTCACAACCCTAGAATACAATGTCAATATCTTCAACAACTACACAAAGGCGGAACTTTTAATAATTCCCTGAATCATTGACATTTAACTACATAATAAGAGGTGACATGAGATCAGTTTAGAAAATGTTGAAAATGGTTGCCTTTAACTTCTTGACATATGAACCGCCTATCCGATATTTCACGCCGATCATTCTCGAACACAGTAACGTCAATATATTAACAAATATTTATTATTCTCTGCCGTATATCCAATATTGAAACAGGTTCAGTTTCGTACACCTTCTGCTTCAAATAGCCCTATAAAAAAGTCCAAAGGTGTCAAATCTGGAGAGCGGGCTGGCCATTCATGCATTAATTTGATTATCCCAAATTTCAATTTTTTGAGTTGATCCGTTCAAAAAATAAAGGGGGGGGGGGGCATCAAAGATATGCGCCGTACATTTAGTGTCATGTCTTTCACTCCCTGTATTTTAATAAATTTCGGTAACTACATGATTTTAATTTATTTTATCTTAATTGTTGCAATAAACTTTAAAGTGATAACAGTTTTGAATAGGGAATGAAGAAACACTTTCAAACGATACAAACCTATACTTTGTATCTTCTTCTTCCATATTTTTCTCATTATTTATAGAAAATTCCGCTACTTTATATTCAAATTCACTACGCCGCTGCCGTCGAGTAAATGCTGCTACCGTCGAGTAAATACCGCTACCGTCGAGTAAATACCGCTACCGTCGAGTAAATTCCACTACAGTAGCGGAATTTGGCTACGGTTGGCAACTCTGCATTTAGCATTGCTGCACGTGGCGACTGCCAGAAACTGAATTGAGAGGTTTCAAACGAAATGTGGCAGCCGGAAGAGGGGAGGAGGCCTCGCAGAGCCGAGCGGTCCCGATCATTTCCGAATCGGGGCCGACCAAACCCGAGCAGGTTATATTTACTCAATTGATGAATACCTGAGTGAAGTACTGAACACTAGGTGCAAAAGTTTTGATTTCACTCATATTATTTTAATGTTATTATTTCAAATCAATCACGTAGTTTTAATTAGGTTGAACAAACAAAATAATCTCGTTCTAACGTCTTCTTGAATTTTGACTGTACCTACACAGTTGCCGATTGTCCGTGAACTAATGCTGACGCATGGGCCCAAACAATCCCGATATATAAAACTCGTACTCAGAACGTCACCACGTACCATCGTAGTAGCCTCTGCGTACAACTAGTGGTACGCGTACCACAGGTTGGGAAACACTGCCCTAAAGCACAGATTGAAATAACTAAAGCGTATGATCAACTAATATTCTTAGAATATATTATTTTGTTAGCTTAGGTGAAATATACCGCTTGAAGCTATTCATTCAATAGATGATGAATTTGTAGTTTGTTTATAGGAATTTCAGATATTACCTGAGTTTGATTAGCTGAAACATAATAGATGTTTGTTTTACAAAAAAATCATTGGGACTGATGGGTTATAATTTAGATTTGTGTGAAGTTATCTACGCTTTTCCGCCACACTTTTTGACGCGTAGGCCATAAAATTTCCATATACAGGTCCGCTGCCACTTTGACGGGTAGGCCATAAAATTTCCATATACAGGTCCGCTGCCACTGAACAAAAAATACCAGACTTGGAAAAAGATAAAAAACTTTTTCTCGTATTATGACATTTTCATATAGAGGTCCGCTGCCACTGAGCAAAAAATACAGTAGGAAAAAATCTGAAAAACATTCATAAAACTGCCTTCAGATCCCTTTGGATGGCCGTAGCAATCTTGTTAAAATATAAAAAACTGTTCTTGTACCATAAAATTTTCATATAGAAGTCCCACTGAACAAAAATTACCGCGAGAAAGAGCATCTGAAAACAATCATTAAACTGCTTTTAGATTCCTTTGGATGGCCGTAGCCGACTTGGAAAAAAATATAAACTTTTTCTTGGGCTTTAAAATTTCCATATAGAGGTGTGCTGCCACCGAACAAAAAATACCGTGAGAAAGGGCATCTGAAACCATTCATTAAACTGCTTTCACATCCCTCTGGATGCAGACTTGGAAACGAATAAAAACATTTTCTCGTACTTTGAAATTTCCATAAAGAGGTCCGGTGCCACTGAGCAAAAAATACAGTTGGAAAAAGCATCTGAAACCATCATTGATCTGCTATCAGATCCCTTTGAATGGCCGTAGCAAATTTTGAAAAATATAAAAAACTGTTTCTTGTACCATAAAATTTCCATATACAGGTACGCTACCACTGAACAAAAAATACCGTGAGAAAGAGCATCTGAAAGCATTCATTAAGCTGCTTTCAGATCCCTCTCGATGGCCGTAGCAGACTTGGAAAAAAATTTTAAAAATTTCTTGTAATATGAAATTTCCATATAGAGGTCTGCCGCCACTGAGCAAAAAATATAGTTGGAAAAGTATTCTGAAACCATTCATTACACTGCTTTCAAATCCCTCTGGATGGCCGTAGCAGATTTGGAAAACTATAAAAAACTGTTTCTTGTACCATAAAATTTCCATATACAGGTCCGCTGCCACTGAACAAAAAATACCGTGTGAAAGAGTATCTGAAACCATTCATTAAGCTGCTTTCAGATCCCTCTGAATGGCCGTAGCAGACTTGGAAAAAATAAAAACTTTTTCTCTTACTATGAAATTTCCATATAAAGGTCCGCTGCCACTAAGCAAAAAGATTCTGAAACCATTCAACTGCTTTCAGATCCCTCTGGATGGCTGTAGCAGACTTGGAAAAAGATAAAAAACTTTTTCTCGTATTATGACATTTTCATATAGGGGTCCGCTGCCACTGAGCAAAAAATACAGTAGGAAAAAATCTGAAAAACATTCATAAAACTGCCTTCAGATCCCTTTGGATGCCCGTAGCAGACTTGTTAAAATATAAAAAACTGTTTCTTGTACCATAAAATTTCCATATAGAAGTCCCACTGAACAAAAAATACCGCGAGAAAGAGCATCTGAAAGCATTCATTAAACTGCTTTTAGTTTCCTTTGGATGGCCGTAGCCGACTTGGAAAAAAATATAAACTTTTTCTTGGGCTTTAAAATTTCCACATAGAGGTGTGCTGCCACCGAACAAAAAATACCGTGAGAAAGGGCATCTGAAACCATTCATTAAACTGCTTTCACATCCCTCTGGATGCAGACTTGGAAACGAATAAAAACTTTTTCTCGTACAATGAAATTTCCATAAAGAGGTCCGGTGCCACTGAGCAAAAAATACAGTTGGAAAAAGCATCTGAAACCATCATTAATCTGCTATCAGATCCCTTTGAATGGCCGTAGCAGACTTGGCAAAAAATATAAACTTTTTCTCGTACAATAACATTTCAATTTCTCTAAATGGACTGCCGCTGCCACTGAACAGAAAATACCGTGAAAAAGAGCATCTGAAATAATTCATCAGACTGCTTTCAAATCCCTTTGGATGGCCGTAGCAGATTTGGAAAAAATAAAAACTTTTTCTCGTACTATGAAATTTCCATATAGAGGTCCGTTGCCACTGAGAAAGAAATACAGTTGGAAGAAGCCTCTGAAACCATTCATCAAACTGCTTTCAGATTCCTCTGGATGGCCGTAGCAGATTTGGAAAAATATAAAAAACTGTTTCTTTTACCATAAAATTTCCATATACAGGTCCGCTGCCACTGAACAAAAATACCGTGAGAAAGAGCATCCAAAACCATTCATCAAACTGCTTTCAGATCCCTCTGGATGACCGTAGCAGACTTGGAAAAAATTTAAAAAAATTCTTGTAGTATGAAATTTCTATATAGAGGTCCGCCGCCACTGAGCAAAAAATACAGTTGGAAAAAGATTCTGAAACCATTCATTGAACTGCTTTCAGATCCATCTGGATGGCTAGTAGGAGTTGAGCCGGTTCTAAGCCTCTCCCCACTACTATGACGTAATAATTGTTTTTTTTGTTTAGTGAAGTCAAGGCGATGTGACCTTGAAGTGTCTGATGCATGGATCGTTCAGATTTTTTTTCCCGCTTCTAATTACTTTTTTGTTGTTTAGTGAAGTCAAGGCGATGTGACCTTGAAGTATCTGGTGCATGGATCGTTCAGAATTTTGTTTTCATATGAGAGTGTGTGTGTGGGAATGCACGATACAGGGTTTCATCATGTGCTTGTCTATGTACAAACATACGTCGGCATACTTCGAAGATCAAGTAATGAATGTTCCATCGGTGTGAGTCCACCAAGTTAGTCGTGGTGTGATGTCACAGCAATAACCGTTCAACGGCTAAAGAGCCGTTGCGTAATGCGTATGTCGAGTAATGCGTATTTTGACGATTCTTCAAGTAATGAATGTTCCATCGGTGTGAGCCCGCCAAGTTAGTAGTGATGTGACGTCACGGCAATAACCGTTCCACGGTAAGAGAGCGACATGTTCACTCCACGACGTATGGGTGAGTAAAGCGTATTCATCGATGTGCCCTTACCTGTCTCTCGATGTAGTGAAGGATATGACGTAAAGCATCGCTCTAGCCTCGCCATCGATGGTGACGCAGGCAGACGAGGACTGTGCTAACGTCTGTCCTCTCCGAGAGCGCAACGACCACTGCTTGTTCGTATCAACATCTGTTATCGCATCCACTTGGGAGGTGAGCTTGGCGCATGGAGTTGAGAGGTGGGGTTGGCTATGACGTCTTGACGGGCCCGATCAGACTGTATTTAAGAAGCGGACGAGTGTTGGTTATGTCAGTTTACATCAAGTGAGTTAGTGAGAACGTATCATATAAAATATATTCCTGTGACTGTGGTAAATCTTTCACACGTAGTGATAATCTTCGTCGGCATCAATTCCAGAGCTGCCAAGGAGGGCCTTCAGTGAAACGGATGCGAGTGGACAATGCAGCACCAATGTATACCTGCAATTGCTGTAATGTGACAATTCCTTTGACACAAATGAACTCTCACCGAAGAACCATGAGCCATAAAAATAATGCTTCTGTTCAATTGTCTGAAGGTATTCAACTCATAACGAATGCATTCAATTGCCGCATTGCAACATACATAGTGGAGAGTTCAATTGTATCCAGTGACTACATGTCATTTTTCAATGGGATTAGGCAGAAGGTCATTGAATTACTGGAATCGGCTATCAGGATCAATAAAAGAATCAAGGTGAACATAGAAGTTTTTGGGAATTATATTCTTCAAACTCAAGATTCGAGGGACACGAAGTCATTTAATTCCCAAAATAAAATAGTGGACCAATCTTCAGATTTGGATGCTGCTTTTGATGGATTCCGCGATTTAATTGTGGCTCAAACGACTGAATTCCAGGAACGTGACTCAGGTATTTATTTTTTATAAATTTCAACAAGATTGAATAGTAATTTTTTTTGTGTAATTCAGGTTGGACTTTCGAAAAAATACTATTGCTCGAAGTAAACATTAATAAATACAGTCCACTGAGAGAACGTTCATATGTGAAGCTGCCTGAATGCATTGAATGAAGGAAAGCTGTCGTGAATGCTTGTAACGAAGATCAGTACTGTTTTGCTTGGGCTATAACATCAGCATTATATCCTGCAAATGAAAGAGTGTCCGAAGTTACATCACATCCACATTTTTCCAATGTTTTAGAAGTCACAGGTATGGATTTTCCGGTTAAAGTTAATAATAAGAGTATTGAAAGATTTGAAGATAGAAATGATATTTCAATTAATGTTTACGGTTAAGAGAGTAACTTTGATAAAGGTAAAATCAAGTATGATGTGATTGGTCCATTGCGA
>WOGN01007137.1:0-12022 GCA_015342105.1 Leptinotarsa texana | reverse complement strand
TGTTATTTTATCGGAGACAAATGGAAAAGCCGAATCATATTAAGCGAGAAATGAGAAGGCCTTTTCTCCTTTTGTGCAAGAAGAACTGAAAGCATTTATTGGTTTGCTTATTATTTTTGAAGCCTGGACCGCTGCTAATGAGCCAATGTGTGCATTTTGGAGCCAAGATCCAACTTTATGTCGACCTCTAGTACAATCTGCCTGGTCTCGCAACAGATTCCAAAAGATTATGTGCTTTCTAAGATTCGACAATTTTGAAACAAGAGAAGAAAGAAAACGCACTGATAAATTGACCCCAATCAGAGATGTTTTTGATGGTTTTGTAGCAAATTGATAGAAATTTTTTAATCCATCTGAACATTTGTGCGTGAATGAGCAGTTAGTCCCATTCCGAGGCAAGATCCCTTTTCGGTTTTACATAAAGAGTAAGCTGGACAAGTACGGTTTAAAAATTTGGGCATTGGGATTGTAGTTCAGCATATACAGTCAATATGCAACATTAGGTAAGTAAGTTTTTTGATGAAAAAAATGTTAGATTTTTATTACAGAATAATTATTTTAGGAAAAGTACCAAACAAACCAGAGAAAGGCCAAGGACAAAGGTAGTGTTGGACCTGGTAAACCCTTTATCTTCAGGATATGGAATAAATACTGATAACTTTTTTACCAGTATTGAGTAAACTAATATGCTTTTAGATAAAAACCTTACCTTGTTTGGTACACTGTGTAAAAATAAAACTTGTATTCCAAAAGAACTACTTCCAGCAAGATAAAAGAAGGACTTTTCAAGCATGTTTGCTTTTATGGAAAATGAAACCTTAGTTTCCTACGTATCAAAAAAAATGCGGCAGTTATTGTTTTATCGACTGAACATAACGATGACAAAATAAGTAGAGAAGAAACTAATTACAAACCAGATATTATCTTACAATACAATAAAACAAAGGGTGCAGTGGACACAACAGATAAATTAGCGAAGGAATTCACGACACAAAGAAAAAGTAATCGGTGGCCAATGGCAATATTTTTTCATCTGCTGGACATTGGTGGCATCAATGCCTATAAACTTTGGATGTTGAAAAATCCAGATTGGAAAAAAATCGCTTGGATAGGAGAAGAATGTTTTTGTTGGAGTTGGGCCAAGAATTAATTAGGAAAAACATAATTCGTAGATACCAAAATGACAAGTCGTTACATTCCAATATGGAACAATCCATCATAACCATTTTGCCAGAATTAAACGTGAGGAACAAACCACCTGTACCCGTTAGGAAATCTCGAAAGTTTTGTATTCGGAGCAATCAGTTCGTATGTACAGAACATTCAAAAAATATGACAGTTTGTAACAGGTGTGATAATTAAATCATTATTTAAATTGTCACTGAAGTGCTTGTTCTTTTTTCATAATTATTTCTGTTTTTATTATTCCTAATCATTTCATATTATTTTTTCAAAATGTGTTTACTCATTTATCAATGCTGACAACTTTTTTATGTGAAAATATATTTTTTTAAGCAGAATGTGTTTTTTTTAATATTCCCTAATTATAACATTAAAAGAACAATAATAAGCCAAAAAAATGTTTTTGACCACGGGTTTATGAAGGTTAAATGTCCTTCGATTTTTTGTTTGATATATTTTCAGCAGCAGATATTGCCTTGATGTATGATCTCATGAAACGATCCCAGACCATTCTACATTCCGGGGAATACAAAAAATACGCTAGTACGTTTTTTTCAACAACACCTCAGAGTGCAGGAGACTTTCATGCACAGTTTGCAAAGAAGATTGCACCCACTATCATTTGGGATATTTGCGACAGCACAAAAGTAATCGATTTGCTAATAAGCGCAACAAATCCTCTCAAATGTCAATGGCAATTGAAACAATAAATATAGATAATTATAATCAAGAACTGTATCTATCGTCTTCTGCGCGCATTCAAGATCACCCTGGAATATTCAAGGAAAAATATACAATTGATTTAGAAAAAGATAGATCTACTATTGTCTCAGACACTGATAAAATTGCTACCACTGGAGAGCAAGTCTTGATTAAATGAGACATGGTGATGTACCCTGGAGAAGTTTTATCTGTATTTGAATATGGTTTAATGGTTAGGTGCATGAAGCAAGGTTCAAAGTTCTGGAGATGACCTAATATGAGCAATTATATAGCTGGGAAGACGTGATACAGAAAATGAAGAAAAAGAAGAATCTTTGGAAGATTCCCTCATCATTTTTTTGTATAAAGATGGAGTAGTAGTAAGTCAAAAACTTTCTTTTCAAAAAAAATACTTTATATTTACAAAAAATGTAAATTTTGTGTGAAAGATGAAAAGCATATTCAAAAAAGAATTCAGTAGGATTCTTAAAAAACAATTGATATATTGATTATAGCGAAATAAAAAATAAATAACGTCAACCTAGAATCTTTGGAAATATATACGGAGTGAACCGGAAATGAATTCAAGTCAAGAATTTAAAATACAATTAACGATATAACATATGTGATCATTTTCATTCCAAATGACCACATAGGAGCCATTTCCTTCAAATTCAATATGGCGGCACTTTGACGTCATGCATAGAAATATTATCAAACACATAGATGTAGGAAAACAACCTACAACACAATTTGCCTAGTTTTTGAATGATGATTAAAAACTTGAAATTTATCGCTGATCCACGTATTATTTTTTGTTAATGGAAAAAAATATATTTTTTTTTGCCAGTCGATAAAAGAGTTATCAATCAGATCAAACCTTCTGTGGAGTATTGTGTTCATGTATGGAGCTCTGCCCCCAAACATACCCTGAAGTTGATGGATTCCATTAAGAAAAGAGCCATCCGCCTGATTGGAGACACGAACATCACGTGCAACTTTGATAGCTTGGAACATCGGAGAACGGTTGGAGATTTGTCTTTTTTCTATAGATACTTTCACGGGGAGTGTTCAAGTGACTTGGCACATTTGATTCCGCGAAGAACGGTACATATCAGAAAAACGAGACGGACTGTGGCTGCTCATCGTTTTGAGGTTCAACTCAGTACATCTCGAACTTTACTATATGAGAACTTTTTCTTTCAGAGAACTGCATTTATGTGGGATAAACTTTAGTTTCTGAAATCGCAACTTTCGCAAAGGCACAGCTCTGAGAGCGTGTCTTTGCGTGGATTTTATTCTTAAAAAAAGACTATCATGAACATTTTTTTGTGCTGAAAGAGGTACCTACACTTCTATCTCATAGGTTAAAAAATATTAGTTCCTATTAAGTCACGTCAACATGCTGTCATACTGAATTTGGAAAAAATGGCTTCTTCGACGCCATTTCCAATGAAAATGAGCAGATGTGTTATATCGTTGGAAAGAGAATTTCAAATTTGATCAGTATATCGAAAAAATACACAGGAATATATTGAAAATTCCTGTTATCCCTTTAAATATTTTCAAATGTGGGTTATAAGTAATTTACCACAATATATTCTATAATAACCATAAATTTCGTTTTTATATGAGTGCACGCCTGTGGTGAAAAAAAGAAATTGGTTCTTCACTTCATTTCGAGATCACCGAGAACTGGGTGAATTTATGAATGAAAGAAGTGGTAGTGGACTTACTGGTTGTTTTTTTTTATTACATTTATTTAATGTCGCATCAACCTCGAGGGTTATTAGCGACAGTTCAAATTTCATAGAAACATTGATTTCTTACAATAAATTTTCATATACGGTGCAGCAGCTTTATACGTCTTAGAAAGGCAATTAGTTTTTCATAGTTACAATTTTTTCCTAACGCTGCTTCAATTGAAGGGGGAATGTCGTACTCGACTCTCTCGTTGTAGTAAGATGCGCACTTAGATAAAATATGTTTGACACTTATAGCACAGTCACAAACTTCACATGTAGGAGGGTTATTACCGTTGAGAATATATTCATGAGTGAGACGAGTATGTCCTAGTCGAAGACGTGACAGGATAACTTGCAATTTTCTCGTTTTTGGAAGTGATTTCCAGGGTGAGACCAATGGTTTGATTGCTGATAACTTAGAGTTGGAGCCATTCCAATGCTGTTGCCATACGTTAGTAAGGATTTGTTTGTAAAACGGTTTCAGGTCAGGGTGGGCAGACACCATTTTTGTTTGTTGTACTTGGTTCAGATTTCTGAATATAACCGAACTTGGGTTTAGGAATTTAATTATTCACGATGAATATCTTGTTCGACTCAGTTACTTCCTGCCCTCAATATTGATTTTGCCTTTCATACAGTAGTATAATTTTTGAATATATTACGAGAATTTTGATAGAAAACAAAAATGCTCTATTTCCAATATGTGCCTTCATTCTTCTTTGATTTCCTTGATTCATCAATGAAGACATAAAAATTCCAAACCCACCTGGTAGTAGGTCGGAAATCCAGTAATATTGAACTGAAGATTGAAAGTGTTATACTGTAATCTATAACCAAACAGAGCAACCTTGATCTTGTGAATATATGATTTATGATACCATATTATTCACATATTATTCATGTTCTAAATAAAGAATTCATATAACTCATCTCACTTATCAGGTATGAATTACAACAAATATTTACAACTGGAAAAACCGTTTTACGAATTTTTATGTGAGAATTTTCCGGCGAAAATAGACACTTGTATATTGGTGAACTAGTTCATAATCTCATGCATTAATCATCGTTAGAAAAATTTTTGAGTTATTTCTGTATGATATATTTCATTATCGAAATCATGAACAGAAAATTAATGTAGACTCTGAAGAAACACATACTTCTGATATCAAAACAAAGTAGATTTCGAAAGATAGTTTCGTAAATGAACAACAGTGTATTACATTTTTTATATCCGGAGTATACAGTAAAGTTTTGAAACAAACAATCATCGATTCACTTCTGAAGTGCTTATTTTATAGAAATATCTTGAAATTCACCACCAGTTGTTGAAACTTTTTGAGTTCGTATGAATGGAGCCCTATTTTCAAACATACTTAGAAAAATGTTTTTCCGCAGGTCACTTCACTATGTGTTACGTTATTTAATAGCTACTGATGATGTAGTTGACAAATGTGCAGTCCCTTCAAAAGCTGACGATCTGGAGATCCTTAGTAGAGATAAAAACCTACATTTAACATCCATTAGTCCAGTTATAAAAATGATCCTCGAATTCCAGGCTATACATACTTTATGAATAGACCATAAGTATATATAAAGTTATAAAGTTACGAAGAGAATTTAACGAACTAAGACAAAGAAACCGTGACCCATGTCAAATTTCTGGTCATGATGTTTTATCCAAAGGTGAACTTGACACAACATTTCCATCACTTGAAAATATCCTAACAAAGTGGTTCAAATTTTATGAGAACAATAGCTTCAAAAACTTCTGGTACAAACATACTGGTACAAATACCTTTTTTTTGTTCATTTAGCATCAACCATAAATAGCTATTAGCTATATTATGTCCTTCAGAGGACATTTTTGTTACAATGTCATTTGAATTTTGTTCTGTACATTAATGTCACTGAGAAAGCTTGATGATCGACTATGGTCTGTTTTATCATTCAATATATTTTTCGAATTATTATGGCGAAATCTCTCATTTGTCTATAATGGGCACTCGGTTAGAATATGAGTGATAGTCAATTCAGTATCACATATATAAGACATTGATACTTGTTCTCCTGAGAATAGATAGAGTGAAAAATGTGTGTTCAATTCTTAGGTGAGAAAAGATGATTTGTTCTCATTATTTCTCAGGTGATATTTTTCATGGTATGCGGATGATTTAATCTGAAAACTTTGAAATTGAATATATCGCATTCTTGTTGCCAGTGTGATGTGAAGTTCTTTTTCAGTGATCGTTTTATATCTGGGTAAATAATTCTGTCATTAGGTAGATAGATCCATAACTACTTACGCTTTTCTTGCTAATCTGTCTGCTTTTTGTTGCCTTTCATGTGAGATGACACCAAAGGAATCTACAGATCTCTGATTGAATTGAAGTTGGACAATTGATCAGTAATGCATAATTTGATCAATAAATCGTTCTGAAACCAGTGGAAATTCTTCATATCAATGATATCAGAATCACCCTTGGAGGTTTCTGCACAAGTTCAACCGAAGGCTGACACGATCAATTAGATGAACTATCTTTGTCAACCCGAAAACTGTTCATAACTCTGATGTATGCTGATCCATTGCAAAAAATTTGAAAACTCCAATACACCATAAAGATGTTTGTCACCTTATGCTAAAAATGGAAAATCTAACCCATGTTTTAAAATAGGTAAAACCAGTACCTATAAAATTCAAACCTCCATCGACCAAAAAGTTCTTCCCACCCGAATATTCCTCACCCCACTATATATACTACTTGAAAAATGTATTTTTGTACAAGCCTGAACCAGTCTTACTCCATAGTTTGTGACTTATTCACAGATAATTTTCACAAATGATTCATCGGAAGATTTTGACAGAATAGAATCTACTCCGACGAATCCGTATCTGAAGATGGTGTAGGAATCATACCCAATCCAGATCTTCAATCGAATTCCCCCTAGAAAGCATGGTACTCACTGGGGAACTTTAAGCTATTTGGAAAGTACCGTATTACACCAAAAATGTCTCAATATATCAGACTTGTTGAGTGTTTGGAGCTGTAAATCAAATATATTTCAAACATCGCATAATTTTCTATATACAAGGAGTATTCCGAATAATTTATAGAAAAAGAGTATAAAATTTGTAGTTCTTTCTCACGTCAGTCTAATGGAAGATAAAGAGCTTGATGGGTTAGTCGAAAAGCTTATGACACTCCGCCATCATTCAAAAATATCCAAACTACAATGTTGAAAATACTGATGAGTTTTCAACAAACGTAAATTTGTTACACCTTATATGATTCCACTGTTCTTAAGTTATAGTTTAGTCGCTAATAACCCTACAGATTAATGCAACTCCGAATATAGAATGAAACAAATCGAAAGGCACTACATGGTCACAACCAAAGTCAGAGACAACATATTGGATTGAAGAAAATAAGTAAATGTTAACAGGAAACTGAAACCACAGAAACATATAAAGTAAGAAATGAAGAAATCGCAGATAGATTCAAAAAAGGATTATGTTGAAATGTAGAGAGACGAGACGTAGGGGAAAATATAGGACTTCAATAATTTGAACACGATGTGGAATATGTTCAAAGATATATTACTTAACACAGCGAAGGACATCTGTGGGATAAATATAAAGAGCAGCAACAATAAATGTACTGCCGATATGAAATCACAAATAAAACAAAAAAAGAAAGTATGGAAAGATTACCTAGCCGATAGGATGACAGAAAAAATATGATGCGTATACAAAACAAACATACAAAAAATGGTCATGGAATTAATAAAAAAACATGGACTGAATTTGAAGATAAGATGGAGAAATATAGCAAAAGCAACCAAAAACTGCAAACATTCAACACTCAAATCTTTGAGAAAAGAGAAAATACCACCAGAATCAGCTATCAAACCTAGGGAAATACTTAAAGAACAAAAAGACATACTCAATAGATGGAAAGAATTTTTCCAAGAAATGTCAAAAATTGAATCTGAAGAAGGAAAAAACACAGATAAACATACAGTAACCCATAAAAATACAGAGGATCTGATTCAATTGAAACTATAAAAAACATCAAAAATGGTAAAGCCCCTGGAAACGACAAAATCGTAGCTAAAATGCTTAAATGTATGGGACAGAAAGGCAATAAAATTTCACATAAAATATTCAGCAACGTTTGGAAAGAAGAACAGATACCTCTCGACTGGCAAATCGAGAGATTGTAACAATCACAGAAGCCTACTGACGAGCGTTTCAATGAAAGTTATATAAAAGATTATATATTGACCAATGAAAACAAAAATCGAGCCTACACTACATGAAGCATACAGTAGATTCAGGATGGAAGGAGTACACAAGTCCACATATTTATATCAAAACAAGTAGCACAAAAACCATTACAAGAAAAGAAAAGCTATAGCATTCTTAGACCTCGAATAGGCATTTGACAATGCACCTAGAAAAAGATATGGAATATACCCAAAAAGAGAAATATAGGAGACAAATCAATACGAATGACATAAAACATACATGAGAATAATTTGAATTCCGTGATTAGCAACATAACACATGAAACATTAAAACAAATAGGGGCGCCATGCCCAATACTTTCTATGATACTCATGGACGACGTGATTGAGAAATGTAATGCGATTAATAAAAAACTAAATGTAGGTATAGACAACTGCAAAGAGAAGAAAAATCTGAAGGAGCATTGGCGGACGATATAGTGATCATAGCAGATAGTGATGAAAAATTACGAAAAAGTTCGAATGTATGGAATGAAGTATTGAAGGATTACGGAATTACGATGAATAAGAACAAAATACAAGTATAGACAATGCGATAAGAAATAGAAGAAACGAAAATAGAACAAGTAACATCATTCAAATAGCTTGGAGTTATATTAGGTGAAAAGGGAACACAAGATGTAGATATTAACAACAGGACTGCGAAAACTTTGAAACTTCATTAGGCCATGAATAAAACATTTATTATTAGAAAACAGATAACACGCAAAACTGAACTGAAAGTATTCAAATCCATATACCGACCAGGGTTAACCCACGGCTGAGAATCATCGGCTTCTGCCCAATTTGAAGTATAAGAAATTGTTTCATTAGAAGGAGAAATACATGCACAAAAATATCTCAAAAATAAATTTTTGTTTTTCTGTATAGAGCTTGTTGTGATTGTCAAAAACTAACCATAATAGTTCTGAACGAGTGTCGCAAATAACACTCTAACCACTCTCATAATCACCTCTAGATGATTATGATGATGTTTACCTATCGAATATAAAATAACTACCATTATAGTTTTTTTCAACGTTCAACAAATTATGTATTTTATATATCTTGAGATAGTATAACATCAATGTTTTGCAAATATTCCTATATCTTTTTCATTCATCATTCTAGAAGCAGCTACATCAGTTTCTTGTTGATTTATCATTGTTTCGAATGAAATCTCTATGAAAGTATGATATTATTTATTGTTTTCTTTAAATACCACAAAAAATATAAAAGGGCTGAGGTGACTTCCAGAAACGAACCAGTGTTGGTTGGAGAATTGGAAGACCTATCAAATAAGGTATCGCAGGATTTTCATGTCTATTGAAAAAAGAAGTAATAGAGCGACGAGTGATGCCACACTATCGCATTTCATGCCATTTCCACTCATTGAGAGGTAATTCAACTGTCTCCGACTGTATGTTCCAGAAAGTGCTTGTCAGTTGTATTATTGTTGACAGAATTTAATTAACGGGTTTCAGGCCTTCTCTTCAGAACGACAGAAAGAGCCTCATCAAATAAGACGAGTAGGTATGTTTATTACGTGCGATTAACTAGGGTATTCAAGTGATTCGATTTGATTCATTTGTCTCTTCTACATTTTGATCAACCCTTGGAGAATGAGACAAGCACTGTTGCCAACTCAATAAAGTTGTTTCTGAGAGAGAAACATATTTATAAAATAAAGGACGGAAATTGGAATCAGAACCTTAAAAATAGCCCCAGAATTTCAGGGAATGCAGTTTAGTAAAAAAGTAACAAAAATACAAATAAAAAAACATAGTGTGTCCAAGGAAGCCAATAAGCGAATACAAATTTTGCACCAGCATTAGATATCTAAGTCTCAGGAAAGGTCTACCAGGTATGGAACTTTGGACAAATAATTTTGTTGATGATTGTGGCAATAACGAATTTGACTTCATTACATTCCATTAAACACTGGGATATGTGAGTAGAAAAAATGTCAATTCCACAACAAATTTATAAAATTCAATATCAGCAAACGTCAATGTCAGTTGGAAGAGTAGTTTCAACAGCGACTTTATTTAGAATAGTAATCATACAATTGAATCATGAAATTTTGCGCCTTCCTAGACGACTGTCTGACAGATTATTTATTTATTAATTTTGGCTGACATTTCGTCTCTAACTACCAACCCAAAAACACCAACTATTCTATTAGAAATATTTATTGTTTTATCTTCTGTTTCTTGTCGATAGGTAGCCAGGCGGTTCAACGTGCGTGATTTGTTCACTCACTTGAATTGACTGCCGTGTTGGTCGGTGGTTCAAGCCCTAATGTGAACGATCGATATTTTCACTTGCTATCGTCCAACCCGTATTAGAAATCACACGTTAAGAGGTAAGAACTCGTTAATCCTTAGCTCGCACAAGTTTCGACTCTAAGGGTTGTCGTTCGTAGGGATGCGACAGCTGATTAACGGAAAAACAGATTTTTTTGTCACTCTCCTATCGAGTAGTAGGACATAGTAGAAAGTAGGTGATTTGGTTGAACTGTTTGAACTTTTCGTTTCATGAAAATTTCAACTCTAAGTAATGATGGGTCTGAGGTATTCTAAGGTGAAGCTAATCTGATGAGACAAAATGAGAGGAAGTTGGTTGTACTGAAAATACGAAAAATTCAAACAACCCAACAAATGCGCGAAAATATTGAAAATATTCAGATTTATGTGTTTTTCGCTCTTCTGGCATCAATGGAGACTAGATCCGTAGTCCAAAGTTTAGAAAGGTAACTACCTGTCGCTGGTTATATCAAAGTATATTAATCATAATAAAGAAGTTTTATGTTTTTATGCTGGCTGAATATGAATTATACTTTAGCCCGATTTAATTTAGACTCATTAATTTAAATGAAGCATGGTTGAAAACGGTCTAAGGTGAAGGGCCTCAGTACTAAATTTCATGCTGTAGTTGGCAAAACGACGTAAAATGTAAAACTTTTCGGTACATAAAACTGCACAATTTGAATTATTTGCTAGTAGAAGAAAGAACTATATTCAAACATGCATAGGTTTAAATTTATTTTAAAGAACAGTCAATTTTTGTTTAGAAAGTCAGAGCTTTGGTGCAAGTGTGTTCCAATAATTGAAAATCGATTTCGGCAGTTTATGCAGCATATGCAGGAATAACTTCAATTAACGCCTTTCGTGGTATCAACCAGGGGAGTAGTTGCTTTCTGATATGTGTCAATCCATTAACCTGAAGTATATGTAATTTGAGACTGGCCTGAACGAACTGTTCTTTCGGGTAATTTGATTCACAGCCAGTTTCCAAGTATGTCCACTCATTTTGTAAATAGCTTTTATAGACATTTCATGTCAATTTTTATTTTCCAGAACCTGTAAAATTCCAATTCAAAATTGTATTGGAGAACTCCATACGAATCTATTCATGAAAAAGTAGGAGAAAATAATGTTTCCTCCAAACAAATTATATTTTTCATGAAACAAAATCCAAAAATAATCATCCATGATCGAACATGAGAAACATTGAATAGCATTCCATCAAAAATGTTTGAAGTACAAACTGGATAGATAAAAGTGAATAACGTATAATTCAATGTTCGTATTTCTATATCAATTCATTAAATCGTTCAATACATATTTATGGCACATCAATATTCCACATACGAGTATATATGTTTCGTGTGAATTATTTCGCTGAATATATGGGTTATTCCTAGGAATGATTGTGCCTATATTGTGCTTCCCCATGTATACAGCAAGATTTTTTGAGTCATTTACTGTCTAAATATGGATAGACTACTCGCAATGAGGAAAATCGGAGAGCTATTCGATTCTGACGATTTTGGTGAGTTATGGGTTAAAGGAATACAGAAAACAATATTTTAAGTCTGTTTGCAATCTGGGCGTTCGTATGGGGGCTTTTGCCCCCATATGAAAACTCTCAGAAGTTCAGAAACTTGTGCGAGCTGAGGACTGATGAGGTTCCACCTTTTAACGTGTGATTCCTAACACGGTTGTAGAATCATCTCAGTTTCAACCAGATAAATTCTCTTGAGTTTCGTTTGGTGTTGAATTTGAAAATCAATGCAATTTTATTAGAAAAACATTCACATTGTA
>WOGN01007136.1:0-12022 GCA_015342105.1 Leptinotarsa texana | reverse complement strand
CAGGCACAAGAGGCATACCATGACTTGTGTGATTTGGTGAGAAGAGCGTCATTAACATTGGTCTGCAACCCGTCTAGGCGAAGGAAAACTCCAAAATCAAACCCGGAACGGTGTTTCGTCAGGCACGAGTAAGCTCTAAGCTGAAAAAAGTAGCGCATCTTTCACCAAATTACCACCCAAGTCAAGGTGAGGCCGTGCCGAGGACTGAGTGGCATCAGGGTGTAAAATAATGTCGTGAACGTACCACCTCAGGGCACCGGAGGGCACCCTGTTGTATATTAGCTCTTACCCTGCTAAACGAAGCTCTGGGGAGGTTGACAAATATTTCTTCGGTACTCGTGGGAACACTATGGGAAATGAAGAAACATTAACACAAAGGAAATGAAGGTTAGGGAAAGAGAAATTGAAACGAAATGAAAAACTTGCTAATAAAAGGGTTATGAAACGCCAAAGGCCTCCTGATAAAAGAATTAGACTGTTCGAAATTAATTGGGACTCGGCCATGTAATAATGACGCAATCAATGAAATGAATACCTAGACTAAGAAATATAACAAGCTAATTCATCTATAAGGTATGTTTATCCTAATAATAGTTTTCCCCGTTCCTTAAGTTTTTCTGTTGGAGGACTCTCCGTTTTATAGATGGACTCTCGTATTGATCGATAACTATCGAATGAAACTGAAAAATAAAAATAAAATAGTGAGAAAAAAACTTTTGGAACAAGCTTTTATTTGAATGCCTAAAAAGATCAAAATAAAATTTTTAATCACATTAACCACATTGATTTATGACTTCACAGAATTAAAATTATAATAAAAGCTTGTCGTGATAATTTCAATTTGTAATTGAAATTTTGTAATTAGGTAGGCACCTACTGAACTTGTAAGCAATTCATAATGTTTGTAATTGAATAAAAGTACCGTAAATGCTTGAAATGTGGAACTTCAATGATGAATAACTTTTTTGCACATATAAGATTTATCGGGTTCGAAATTTATTGCAGTACCTAGTTGATCTGTCAGAATGTTTCTGAATTCAAATTTCATCTGACTGAATATTTAGAGATTTCTTGTAGGCATTGCGACAAGTATATATTATAATTTCAATAGTCTAAAGTCATAAATGAATATGGTTGATTTAAAATTTTATTTTGATCTTTTTAGGGCACTTAAATGAAATCTTGTTTTAAAAGTTTGTTTATCATTATTTTATTCCAAAATTACTTGAACCTTCATATATCTCTTAAAATTATTTAATCTGTGATTGACAGAAATGAAAATCGTTTGAAAAAAATTTTACAATTTAATTCTTGTCTTTGGTGAATACATGGGTTGTTTTTTGAGACACGCATGCATAATCCCAATAATTATTTTTATCTAGGTATCGATTGGCACAGAAGAATTGCGTATCCGATAGAAACAAGACAGGAGAATGGTAAGCATATTTTTGAAAATTGGCTATCATCATTCCTTTCAGAAATACCCTCCTTCTGTCGATGACTCAAAAATGTTATGTTTTGAATGTCTTTCGTAACTACTATTTGGAAAAGTGTACATATTTTCAGTAAGTTCGACTGTAGAATAAGTTTTGTCTTTCTACTTCCACATCTTGATTTCATACAAAAAATGTGGATATCTTCCAAAGAAAGAGAGCAACTTATTTTAAAATAAATTCCTATCGAAAATGTGTGCATCATAAAAAATTACTTTCAGAAACAAACTGAAAGAGAAAGCCTTGCGAAGTATTTTCTTTTTTGTGTAATTCAATGTTTAGATGGAAGTTGTTTCAATAGGGCTTTTTCTTCCAATTTGTGTCTGAAAGTTACTTCTTTGCATGTTTGTCGGGATTTTGTTTTGAAATTTTGAGTGTCACTTTTTTTCGGGTTTGAAGGCCGTCGATTTTTGGAATTTCTTCTTTCTTCTTCTCTTGCGAGTAGCTAGCTTCTTCAAAGGTTTTTCTCAAAGACAAAACACCGCTCTGAAAGCGGTGCCTTGGGATTCACATTGAATCGCTGGAGATTAAATCCATTTGGTGTCCATTTTAACCCCCAACAAACTTATCGAAGCAGAAAGCGGAATTGTCTGTATCCAGTTCGGAGACATTTATCTTTTTGGAGAAAACCGATGCCTGTGTTTTCGTGGCTTTGAGTTCAACCTGGTTAGTAATAGAAATAGATAGATATAGATTTATTTGAAATATATATCCTAATATACATAAATATTATACAAATATAGCAGTTTACAAAAAAACTGAAATATATAAGACCCTATATAATGGAATATATTGGGTAAAACATAGCAGTAGTAGATGATGAAGAGAGTAACAGAGAGAAGAATGATGAACAACTCAATTGGAATAGTATTGTGCCTGTAGATATTGAGATAAGGAGCGTTTGAAGAGTTGAAGAGTGTTACTTTGTATAATTTCATTAGGAAGCTTGTTATAGTACAAGAGTCCTCTGTGAAAAATAGAATTTATTGTTCTTGCAAAGTTAGTTCGTGGGACAACCAAGTCATCTCTTCCTCTTGTATCGTATTTGTTTATCTGATGGTTATATGTAATGAACTCATTGAAGTAATGTGGTGCTTTTCCACTGAGTATTTTGAATATGAATATCATAGAAAAATTTTGTAATCTATCTTTTACTGTCATCCAATTCAGAATATTAATCTTTGATAATATAGGGGTATATTTATGGCATTTTAATAACAAGCACATTCCTCACAGTCACTAATAAGATTTATGTCATTCAGATAAAGTATGAATAATACAGGGCCAAGTACACTCTCTTGGGGGACCCCGGTATCAATTGCTCTTTGGCTTGATAGGACATTGTTTATTTTAGTACATTGAGATCTATTTAGTAAATAACTTCTGAACCATAGCAACAACCTACCAGTTATTCCATAATACTCTAATTTTGATAGCAAAATAGATATATCTATAATTTCGAACGCTCTCAAAATAAATATATCTATAATTCCGAACACTCTTTTGAAATCCAAAAATACTGCTACTACATATTTATTGTCATCAATTGACAGTTTCCATTTAGACAAGGGTGAGTTGAAGAGCAGTTTCACATGAGTGTTGCGATCTAAAACCTGATTGATACTCCATCAAAAGGTTGTTGTCTTCGATATATGTGCATATTTGGTTATAAGCAGCTAACTCTAATACTTTTTCTGAAGGAGGCAGAGTGTTTATGAGACGAAAGTTAAAGGCTTCATTTGCGTTGTAAACTTTAGGCACAGGAATAACTGTACTAATTTTGAGTTGATCTGGAATAACTGACAAAATCAAGAAGTACATGATCTAGTCCGAGAAGATATTCTTGAAAACCTTGTTATTCATTATATTAGTGTTACACTTGTTATCCAAACATGAAATAATTGACTTCAATTTCTTCAGTGACAAACGCTTGAAATCAGACAAATTGCATCCAATCACTTCAAGATTTTCACATGAGCATTGTACAGAAACCGGAATTGTTACTTTAATATCAACAATACTTTCAATAAAAAATAATTGAAGCTTTCAGCTTTATCTTGGTTTAACATCACTCTCTGTGTGTCAACTACAATTACGTCAAGAAGGGAACTATTTTTGGGTTCAATAAGTGTTTTCAAAGATTTCCACATTTTCTTTGGATCATGTGAGCAATCATCAATCTTCCGTTTTTAGTAGTCAGCTTTTTTCATTTTCAACAAATTAACCACTTCGTTTCTATAACTTTTGGAAATACCCCAATTGAGCTGTTCATCAATCATAGTTCTACAATTTTTAAATTTTTTGTAAGCTTCATCCCTATACCTTGCTGCAACAAAAACTTCATGATCATACCAAGGAAATTGGCTTTTATACTGTTTGTATGATTTTAATGGACTGATAATATTGACTTGCTCACTCATGTTCTTAACAAGGTTAGCATTTATTGATGAAGTTGACGAAGTTTTTTTTTTCCCGGTCGAAATGCTTCAGTCAGAACCTCAATGCTCAATTCGTTTACTTTCCAGACGGTGATTTGTAAGACCTACAAACAGACGCTGTCGTAGAACAAGATAGGACCTCTTCTGTTGACCGGTACCGGCTGCTGCTAACGCAATTTTTGGTAAAGTTCACTAATTTCCTTACAATAAGACTTTGCTGTGATGATTTGGCCCGGTCGCAGAACCACACCAGCCGCTGACCACCATATAAAAACCTTGTTTTTTGGAGTTTTTTTTCACTGGAAAATGCCCAATTTTTATCACACGTGATTATTCGACCACGGAAAAATCGTTTTGATTGTGCAAAAGCACACGTTTGAACTGTGGAATACGCACTTTTCGAGAATTTCGACCATTCCAATACGTGTCAAACTATCAAAAACCACATGGCAGCTGACGGTCAGTTTTTCTGTTTCCCAGTTTTTCCATCCTATGCATAGGGGAAAGTGCAAACATAGGTTGTGACGGCTTATCTTTCTTGCGAGGTCCTTGCTATCTTCTAGGTAAAGTCTGTTCCAACATCCTTTTGATGATGCCTAGTTCCTTCTCTAGATCTTTCTTCATATCACGAAGTATATTGATCTACTGGAGTCTTGATGATTCCTTCTTTGGTAGATTGATGGTGGTTGGATTTGTGATTCAGATACTGCCTCGTGTAGGTGTTTTTCTGATATACACATGTTTCTCGTGAGTGATAAGAAAAATTAGGTCAAAGTACAACATCAAAACCTACTTCAGATCCGAAAAGACCATCTGTATCAAGAATTGCATTTACAGGATACCGTGTGAGAGATACGCAACATATGAAAATTTGAAATCAAGCGGAAAACGATCAACTCCCGCTAATAGGTCAGCTCCCGCTAAACCGGTGGAGCGGGGAGAGACGAAAGCATTCAAATGACATATAAATAGTCATCTCACAGAAAAATAATCCAGTCATCATCTGAAGAAGATTCTGGATACTAACGACCGAATCGTCGTGAAATACCTTGATTTCGAATCACTAGAATCATATTAGACAATGGAATTCCGAACTGATGAAATTCACCATGAAATATTATCAGCCACTTACAAATAATCATCCGTATTTTGTTAAGGTAGAGCTGAAAATAAAAACACTCAATGTTTCAGCATAGTAAACTGAAGTAGACAAACTGTAATACATTCAATATGAAACTATAAGGACTGATTGAATGCGAAAATCGATTATTGTCTATTTTCCTCTCGTTTTGATAATGTATTTTTTATCACGTTACTTCGTAACTGGAAAGCTTTTACTAAATCAGCTGAAATTCGAGTTTATGCTTCTCCGAAAGAATTTAAGTAAGTTTTAAATAAAGTTTACAGAAATTTATCGAAACGGGAGGCAGTAATGAAAGAAGATTTGAACAGCAGCCGTAGTATAGAGAGTTTATTATGCAAAGAGTAGATTTACTGGGTTTCAGAGATTCTGCAGTCCTTTCAGAATATATTTTCTCTCCTGGTAGAATTGGGTAATATTGTGTTAGTGGTTGTGCTGTCATGAGAGTTTCTTGAGTCAGGTGGAACATTATTTCCTGCTGATCAGTTATTGAACCTGAAAGAAGTATTTAAAAAAAACACTTTTCTCAGTGATACTTGGATAAATATTGAATTATATATGTCAGAAATATAGCGAAGTTTATTCACAGAAACCATTTTGTAGTATCAGTAGTATCAAACTGAAATTAGATTGAAAATCAGGTTCAAAATTGACATGACTTTGTCCTCGGTTTGTAATAGCCAGAAAGTAAATGTTTTTCTTTCAAATATCTATTTATCCTGTGTGTTTCAAAAGAATAATAGATTTGGTATCATCGGAATAAAGATGTACACTGCAATACTGAAGTCATGTCACTAATTGACTGGTGTATATCATAAATATGAGTGGGCTAAGAATTGATCCCTGTGGAAAGCCTGTTTTCAAATTCATCCAGTCTCGTCTATAATTTCAGTTCACAATCATTCAGAAATTTCATCATAGCGTCTATTACTTTTAATTTGTTCAGTGATAGTAAGTGCACTATGTTCAAAGGTGGTAATATGTCTTCTTGAAGTCTCTGGTTTGTTCCGGATATTTAAAAAAATTAAAGAATAATGATCAACATCACATACCACGTTACATGTATCACATTGGTTCGAATCGTGTCCGAATTTCAATTTGATTATTGTGACTTCATTTTTTGTGCTATATTTCCGTTAGGATTTTTAGATTTATGAGGCTGCACGGGTTTAATATGTAGCACAGTTTTCACGATACTCATTCCATGTTGATACCTGGTACGTTTCAATATGTTTCAGGTCTCATTTTCTGCAATTGATTGTCGATATTGGAATGCAAAATTTCGTACCGCAGATTTCAGTCTCTAAGATGAGCTCCAAGTTGATCGACTTACAGTAATTCAGGACGAAGATTGGAAAACCCTGGTGGAGAATGACTCGCCACAAATAGCGAGTGAGATAGCAGAAGAACTTGGCGTCAGTTCCCATGCAGTTTTTGATGGTTTAAACCGAATTGGAGTCAAATAGATCGAAAAGTCCCACGAGTTGAACGTTCACTATAAATTGTCATGATACAAAGTCTGTTCTTCCTCTCTATCGAACAACCAATACGATCATTCTTTGGATCGTTTGATCAGTTGTAATGAAAAGTTGATCCTCAACAACCGCAGGAGACCTTCAGGAGAGCGGTAAGGCACGGTTGAGCCATCCAGGCATTTCTCAAAGGAGGAAATCCACCAAAAATACTATGGTACTCAGCGGCTGGTGTAATTCACTATAACGTTCTGCAACTGGGCCAAACTATTATAGCAGAATCATTTTGTTAGGAAATCGACGAAATTCTTTATATTGCATCGAATCCCAAGCAGACAATTTTTATGCTGATGGAATCAATTGAATAAATGAAATCAAGGGAAAAATGACCTGATTTGAAAAACGTTCATTTCGATTGAATTGAATGTCATTGGGTTGTTTGACATTTTTCGTATGTAGATGGTGAAGTAGTAAGCCATTTCTTAAAATTGATACTTGTGAATAAATACCAAAAAATACTTTCAGACTTGCAACTATTCATTCCACCCTTTTTCTTTCATATTTTCATCAATCTCACACTATATTGAAATTCACTGAACTCAATTCTTATGATTCTGATATAAGTACATATGTGTTTTTTCTCGGAAAGTCAAGCGGCGTTGGAAGCTCTTGGCTCCTACCGAACAACTTCTAAATTGGTAGCAAATTGCCAAAAATGACTCTCCTCGATAGAAAGACTCAACTGATTGTCTCTGGTCTGGATTTCTCACCATACTGGCCTGGAAGGCAATGAGGCTGCTACTCCCTTGCAAAGGGTGCTGCAAGCAGCTTCATCGAACCAAAACCTGTCATTGGTATCGCTTTATACTTTGCCAAACGAATAGTGATCACCTGGATGGCAAGAAGATTAATGGATTTCTGGCAGAATCTTTCGGGATTTGGTCAGTCCAATGCGTTTATTCACCCTTCGAAGCTTGATACCAAACAGTTATTGGGCTACATTAGGGATGAACTACGATGTCTAAGAGGCCTTCCTACTGGTCACTGTCATTTAAATGATTATATGTAGAGACTCGCACTGTCGGAAGACATGAATAACGCCTTTGCCTTGGATGTCTTAGCCCGTAGGCCTTGTATCAGGCATCTTTCCATTATCTAACGCCACCGGTGTCAAGGGAACCTCTACTCTTCCGTACTACCGTTGCAAGGCAGCGGCCTTGCAACGGTAGTACGAAAAGGCGAATCAGCGGGGTAGGCGACCCTCTTCTTCCTTTGTTAACCAAAAAACAATCACATATAATATCGTTAACCTAAACTCAACATTATCTTCTCTACTAACGAATAAAAATGAAGATAACTCATATAATAATAATATCGGGAACACAATAACAAAAACTACATAAAATTGTTTTTTTTTCTCAACCCCTATATTTAGTTCATACAAGTTATGCTGCACTCCCCTTCCATTCCTTTCGTCAAGTATCCGCTGAATCATCTCTGCTCTTTCACTCCCCACTCTTTCAATCATCATTGCGGAATCCCTTACTACTTTCACACTCTCATCCATGTCCCATATACTGATCACTCGCTCTATCGCAATCAGCTCCGCCTCGTTCACCCTGCTTTGTTTGGTGATCCTAACATTTTCTGTTATCCATTCATCCCCTTCTCCTCTAAATGCCTAGCCTATCCCCATTTTTCCTTCCTCTATCCTCGCCCCGACATCTACATATACTTCAGTCATCTCTTCGCCCTCCCTCTCCTCCAACAACTCCCCTTGCATCCAGGGGAATCTCCTTCCTACTTCTTTCACCCTGTCCTCAATCTTTATAGTCCAATTCTCTCTTCATTTTCGGTACCTGGCCCATCCTTCTACCTGTAATGGCGCAATTCAGCCGTTGGCGTTGTAAGCCCCACTCACAGCCAGCAGAAACGGCCTATATGCTGCACTCAGCTGTCTTCTCACCCTGCTGTCATGTACCCTATTCCCACACACCTGTACTCCATACAAAGCAGCAGGTTTGGCTACCCTTTCATATATAACTGTCACACATTCTCTCTTTAGTCCAATGTTTTTCCCGATCCACCTTCGCATTTTTTCTGCCAGCTCACTCAGTCTTTTCCTCACTTCCTTGTGGTGGTCTATGAATAATAATCCCGAGTCCACTACAATTCCGAGGTACCTCACACTCGTTTTTATTTCCATGCTTCTCCCATTCATTTCTAGGACCGGGGTATTTCATTATTACTTGTTGGTATATACATACACTCTTCCTTTCGTTGTATTTCAACCACATCTCCTCTTCCCATGCCTTAAATTCATTTCATACCAACTTCAATCTGTCCTCTATGCTTTCGACGGAGTTACCTTCGATGATGACAAGCTGGTCATCCGCGTAGGCCTGCACTTGTACTCAAGTTGCTCCAATACCCTGTCTGACTTTCATCCTGTTAATTCGCTCAAAACATGCTTCCATCACTATCAACCATACGGTCGGTCCCAGGCTTGAACCTTGTGGGCAGCCTCTGTTCACAGTTTCAGAGACTGTACCACAGGTGACAGTTCTCTCTCTGATGAAGTTCGTGCATGTCCTCCTTACATTTTCCGGCATTCCCATGCGCCTCAGACTCACCTCAATTGCCGGTGCCCACGCGGTATTAAAGGCGTTCGACAGGTCTGACGTCACAACCAGACTGTGTCTTCTTCCTCTCTCATTGTCTATTGTCTCTTATTCTATTCACCTTTCTCTCTACTGCCATAACAGTATCCATTCCCCTCTAAAGCCAAATTGGCTTGGTGAGAATTTCAACTCTCTTTTGCACCAGAATTGCATCCTGTCATTAAGAACCCTGTCCAACATCTTTCACATGCTGGTCAGCAGGCTGATTGGCCTAGGATTTTCGTCCTTCTTTGGTATTCAAACAATCTTCGTGCGCTTCTATGCCTCGGGGAATAGCCCTCTTCTCAGACATGCGTTGAAGAGTTCTATCATGCATTCGCCTTTCCATTCTGTCACCTTACGAACTCAATTCTCATGACTCTGATATAAGTACATATCTGTTTTTTTTTTGGAAAGTCAAGCGGCGGTGAAAGCTCGTGGCTCCCACCGAACAACTTCTAAATTGGTAGCAAATTGCCAAAAACGACTCTCCTGGATAGGAAGACTTGACAGACTGTATCTAGTCTGGATTCCTCGCCATACTGGCCTGGAAGGCAATGAGGCTGATGCAAGCAGCTGCATCGGACCAGAACCTGTCATTGGTATCGCTTTTGACTTTGCCAAACAAATAGTGATCGGAATGGCAAAAATATTCATGGACTTCTGGCGTCACATTCCAGGGTTGGCTCACGTCAAGACGTTTATTCACCCTTCGATGTTTCAACAGGCCTTCTTACTGGTTACTGTCATTTAAATGATCATTTGTAGAGACTCGGACTGTCGGAAGACAGTGAGTATCAACTCTTTTTGGAAAATGATGAAACGGCGGAGCACATACTTTGTGCCTGCCCCGCTAAGTACCGACGTAGGTTTTTAGAGTTTGGCAGAGTCGTACTCTTACCATCTGACCTGAAAGACCACTCACCATAGAAATCAATCGGCTTCGATGGGTTTATTTGATCGAGTGTGAATAGGTGTTTGCCACAATAAATCCTTGCAGGTGTACTTTGGACCTAACCTAACCTAACGTATGTGTTTGTGAATCTGATGATAAATTTTCGTGTAAGCAATACATATATACTCTCTTTTTCTCTCTTCTTCTCCGTTATGCAGTCTATGTTGATTTAATTGGACGTTTCAGGCAGCAAAAGCAGCTGCGAATGGACTACTTATTTTCCTATTAGCTGTTTAGCTGTTTTGAAACTACGAATCAAATCTTCTCTGGATACATTTTCATTTGCCCGCAGACGGAATATAGTAATTTCCTCTCATCACACATCTCAAAAACTTTTGTGTTGAGAAATAACAATGCTGAACTCATACTAATTCATTTCGCCTACATCATGTTTGAATAGAATTGTTGTTGCATAAAAGATTAAAATTCCGCACGGAATAATTTCAAAACCGTGATGCAATAAAAGTTCCGCGTTAATTTAAACATAACGAAATATTATACTGATAACTGGTACGCGGCGTTATTCTGAAAATAGTTATACTTGATAAACTCATTTTCATGGAAAACAATACTCCATGGAAATTAGGCAAAATGTCGCAACATACATTGTGTCGAAATTTCAAAAATGAGTTGTGGGTGGTTCATGTGGAGGCGTATTTTTTCAAAGATTCACATGACGAAATATTCATTACAAATACTAACAAATTAATTACTACCGCTATCCTTGCACCATTGGATCACAACATGTTATCAGACGATTTGATTTATGACATTCTGGATAGAGATTTCACATTTAAACTTCCGAATTGGAAATAATGAATTTGAAAAAGACAGATTTTTGGCTTTCATCTTGATATTGATATTGAGTTCCTTCAATGTTATCTCCTACATAAATAGAGTAACAAGACCAAGCATTCGAATTTGTCTAGACCACATCTTCGTTACTGATTCCAATGATGGAAATAAAATAAATTCGTATGTTTTCAACTATGATATGAGAAATAACTTTCCTGTTTTTTGGAATACACTTACCAAATAAAAATAATAAATTCACAAAAGAACAAATATAAGAATTATATCAACTATAATACCCTTAATAATGTTATAGAATATTTTCTCTTTTTTCCCGCACAACAATGAAAATAAAAACAACAATAAAAATAAATTGGCGCTCCGAGGTGACTTCTTGATTACAGTGGCGCTTTTGCTTATTCAGCTGCAGGAAAACCCGGAAAAACCGGCAGCACCACATCATCTGAAGATCTTGATCTGCCCTTGATCCTCCCTCTCATAAAACAGATATGTCACGACGTTTCGGTTGCAAGTGTCCACAATCGTCTTCAGGTGATAACTGGACTTATTTCTCCGAGATCTGATTATTTATATGGTCGCTCAAGTGCTTTCACCTATCCCCCCTTCACTTTTTCCACTCCATTGGTTTTAGCGGGAGATGACCGTTTGGCGGGAATTTGTCGTTCTCCCTTGATTAGAGTTTTCCATAAGTTACGTATCTCTATGCTTGCTTGACTAAATGCATTGTTGGACAAAATATACGCGGCTTCTTCGAATTTTTTCCTAAACCAGTGTTCCTCTTTATGGATGATTTCAGCTTGAGCCCACTTGATGCTCACTGATCAGTTGATCCTGCTCTGATCAGTTTCGACATGGAAAGCCTCTACACTAACGTTCCTGTCGAAGAAGCACTTCAAATCATACAGAAGAAGCTATCCGAAGATGGGGACGTGAAAGATAGAACAAACTTACCAATAAAAGTAATCATGGAATTACTAGGATGCTGTGTACGAAAGTGCTACTTTCAACTGAAGGACAAATTCTTTACGCAAGATAAGGGACTGCCAATGG
>WOGN01007135.1:0-12023 GCA_015342105.1 Leptinotarsa texana | reverse complement strand
AAAGCTGGAATTTTAGATGTTTGAAGAGAAGTATTTACAAGGTTTAAAATTATATGTCCACATGTTTCAAAAATGACTTTGAGCATTTTGGAATTTAAAAGTTCATGAACATTGTTTTTGTTGTCTAAGGAGTTTACTATTAGGCGTAATTCATTCATTGTTAATATGTGAAACTTGGAAAAATTAGGATATAGATTATAATTATCGAATTTCCAATCTTGAACATTATCTATACTATCAACAATTTGCTGAATACTAGTAATGAAGTAATAGTTAAATTCGTTTACTATTTCAGTTTTATTATTAACAATATACACCTGGTTTGTTAAGATGCATTCTATACAGCTCGGATATTTTTGGCAATTCATGTTTATTATCTTTTTTAATGTTTCCCACATCAGTTGAGAGTTACTTTTATACATATCTACTCTATGGAAGGAGTATTGTTTTTTTTCTTTCGTAATAAATTTACCACTTTATTTATCTGTTTCTTAAATTCTTTCCATTTGTCATTTTCATTCACCCCTATAGTTTTGATAAAATACTTATATATCTGATCACGTTGTTTTATTTTATTATTATTTTATTTTGTAGAGAGATTAACATTACTGTGTTCGAAAATGTTCGGCGCGAAATATTGGATAGGCTGTTCATATGTCAAGATATTGACTTCACATTCTAGGGTAGAGTTGTGAAGTATTCGGAGCTTCAAAATGATGTGTCACAAGAGCCCCTTTTTCATTCAATTTTTTTCCCAGATGACTCTCAGTCGCCATCTTGAAAGTTTCATCTGCCAATTTAACTTCATAATAAAATATTCATGCAATGATTTCACTATCCCAAATTTCAATTTTTTGAGATGACCAGCACTTATAACTTTTACTGAACATCGTGATATTTTTTCATCGTGTACTGTTCAGAAATGAAATATCATTATAATGTATACTGATAGTTTATGCGAATCACAAACACTGCAAAGAACACACATTTGGATTATGAAATATCTGCACCCCAGGGAACTCCCTAACTCCATATAACGAGGATGGAAATGCGACTCACGTCCGACATCTCAGATGAAGCGAATCTCTGTTTTCTCAAACCGCTTCAATTGTTTTGCATCTCCCGTATCTCTTGAGTTCAGTCGGGATCTCCACACGCACTCTGGTACTCACACCCCCGCAAATGAACATCCCGGCGATAGGCAGATCACGTACTATCTTGTAATGTCATAATTGCACGGTATGGACATAAACGCGGACGTGCTCTACCCTCGTTGTGCATGTTGACTTTATGCTAATTTGGCTCGTTCTGATGGGTAGCCAATTAGTTGACAATTAAGCGGAAACGAAATGAAAATTCGAATCGGACGGTCCGAACAAAAACAGAGCGAATTGGTCCATGAATATAATAAATTCCAATTATAATACGAATACATTGATAGTAGAAAGCATTTTTAATTCAATTACAAGCTTTTATGAACAGAAAATACACGATGAATAAAATCAAAGTCATCAGTTAATCAGAATACACACCTTCAAAAAAAACCTAATATTTTGACGGTTACTTTCAATTGTGGCGGGAAGCTGTTTCTATAGTAAATGAAATATGAATTTGAATTGTATGATATGACAGCTTGCTTCGAGATATATTTATTTTATAAAAAAAACATCTATTTTTTCCAAGTTGTTGATCTACTTAGGTGAATTTCGCGACAAGATGTCATATCATATAAATTATGTAATATCATAAATTGATTGTTTTCATTTAATTTCAAGTTGATTTTCTTCTATTTTATATTTTTAGTTATCGTTGGACATGTTTCTTAGTATGTTGATTTCATTTAATACTTCATTGTTGCATAGTTCTTCAGTCTAGTCTAGTACTTCAATAAGGAGACCTCCCAGTGATTTGACTCTACAGATGGCAATTTTTTGAATATTGGATGCAGAAGAGATCAGCCAGCGGAGTGGGGCGAGAGCTCATTAACATCGAGGAACTCGAGTAGTGAACATAGTACCTACAGTAAGTGGAGACATTAGTCTGAGGGGTGAATTGTAGTTATTTGTTGTCAGTGAAAATGACTTGACAGTAAACTGAAAAACAGGGTTATTAGTGGACAAAGCAAAAAGATGGTCAACAACGTACAAACGGCCCACCGTTAAAAACAGAAAAACTTGGTATACAGATGGCTCAAAGACTTAAGAAGGAGTGGGAGCCGGTATATACGGAGGCAGAGCAAAGACAAGAATCGCACTCAGCCTGTATAAGGAAAATAAACAGACAGAAGGTCACAAATAAAACCATTGCCATTTTCTCCAACAGTCAGGCTGAATCGACAGATTGGTGGAATGGGCTCCCAGGAATGGGGCAGCCGAAAGAGTTTATAAAGAAACCGTCGCCCAGACCTGCTAAACCACAACCATAAGGGTACACCATAAGGGTACTGGTGGGTCTACTAACAGGGCATTGCCGACTCAGGAAACATATGAGCAACATGGGTCTGACAGAAGAAACGCAATTCAGGTTCTGTCAAGAAGAGGAAGAACCCGCACTGCATGTGCTCAGCAAGGCTAAGACAGGCAAGATGAGGTAAAGAGAAACCAGAGGCTGCCAGCTATATGAAGGAGTAAGTGTCAAGGCTATAGAGTCTCATCAAAGAGATCAGGCTAGACAATGAGATCTAGCAACCAAGGAGCATCAAAATAGACCTGAAAAAGTCGCAGTGAATCAGGCCATGGGCTAGCTCTACGACAATCTGAGCTGATCTAATCTAATCAAGATTTATAAAGGCGAAAGTAACGGCAGATTACATAATGATTTCTCTTGCGAAGGTGAGAAGTTTTAATAACAATGAGTAAAATTGTAACCAATATTGTATTTAAACTTTGAAGGTTCAAATCAAATCAAAGATGAAAATGATTGAAAAAAACCGTTCAACTTCAAATGAGAAAGAAGAAATGTATTACAATTTCCGAAATTGTGATGGATTATATGGCAATATTACGCAGATGCATAATTAATATCCATATCGAAGCGAAACGAGTTCCTGCGCTTGGGAAGATATTGATTATCAGAGTAGCAGAGAGTCTTTGCGAAAAAACTATAAACTTTGATATCGATGTAGAAAGGTGAAAAATAAAGATACAATACTTAGGATAGAATTCTTGAAGAAAATGCGGACCTATAAAGAAAAATGTTGTCCTATATTATATGAATTGTATCTAGATATATAGTAGTCTGTTATTAACAATATTGCGAGCAGTGTAAGCTACGTTGCATTTCTAGTAACTATGCATTCAATTATCAGTTGTAAGTTGATCCATTTTCTCTCAATTCATTTATTTCTAATCTTCTATCAATTGCAATTATATATCACTCATTATTTTCCAATTATTTTCCACATGCACAAAAGGAAGCATTGGGGTTTCCATTCCCCCACTGGTTGTTGTCAACACTTGATGAATTTATCCAAACCAAAATTTTTTTCCCGATTATACTTCCTGATAAAAGTTGTAGCAGATAATTACCATCTCTCTTTATCGTATTTTAGATGCACAGCTATATTTACCAAGCTGTACTTGAGGCTACGTAAACTCGACTAGCTGGTGTCCAGTGGGAGGTAAAGAATACCCTTGCCGAGTGAGATATCACTACTGAATAACGCCTCATTCCAAAGTGTTTGTTTCCATACCGGAAGAATTCATTACTCTGGACCCACTCAGTGGACCTTCGAGATATCAGGGGCCATCTCATCATATACCTAAGGCTTTGTTTCTTTCATGATGGACCTTTTTTCCTTAGCTGTGGGATCTGCCATGAATAACGAGGAATCCAAACATGAGTCTACGTAGAACATTGGCGTAAACGTAATGATTCCCACTGTTTCTCCGGTAATCTTGGATCAAGAGCAAGAATTTTGCAGTTGGCAGGTAGTGTATCCAGGAAAAAACGTATCGCCATGTCAAAATTAGGTGTATGAATTTGCCAAGTATCAATTCTTGAACAGAAGAAGCAAAATCTGTATGAGGAGAAAAAACACAAAACCCTTAAGCAGGCCTATGCTCAAACGATGATCTACCACAACCCAGAGGTGAAACGGTCCTGCATGGATGAATTTGATGTTTCGTAAGTCAATAGATTATGTCTTCTTGAGGAAATATGTAAGCGCGTCTACTTTCTTAGGGTTGTCTTTCGACGACTTTTAGGAACAACGCATTTGTGATTCAGCTTAGCCTCACTGATGAGCTATGGTGGGTCAAAACGGCACTGTCTGGTGTTGGATCACATATGCTTTGTTTCTGGGCCATATTTTCATCTAGTTGCCTTTCCGTCAGAGCTACAGAGAAAGACAAAGAGGCAAATTTCGTTCGGCAGCATAGCTTTGCAAATGAATGCTTTGAATCTTCTGTCTATTCCATGTCATTACATCTACTTAAACGTCATAATAGTTCCAAAATAAGCATAAGAGTTACCATAATACATTCGAAAAAAATATGCATAATAGCAGATCTGCAAAATATTGAATCGATCGAATTCAGATTTGAATTTCGCATGCCAAACAATTTAACCCTTCCTGAAACATCTATTATCCTTCTCATGCACATCCAAGCTTCTAAATCCATACTCTTATATTACAGAAAGATATGAAACGAGCAGAAGATTTTAATTTAGTTTTAATCTTCTCCGACGAATCCATTGTTCACTGCGCAGAGTTCCCGTTTCCAGCAGCAAAGCCGAGCTTCAAACAAAATGAAACAAACTTGATTAATTCGTCATGAATTGCTACACAATGAGGCTGCGAGCTTTGTACGTTCAATCTAGCAGGATGATAGTTAAAAATATTCGACGTTTTCATTAAATGAATTGAACAAACCGTTTTATTCCGCATATAGTGACATGGATTTATTTTAGAGCAAATACACAGGTATATGGATCCGAGTAGTTCGCTTTATGAGCTTTCATGTCGAAAATTTATAGTCGTTGAACATTTGGGCGTGAGCTTTCAGTTGTTTCAGTGACTGTATACGTCATTTGTTTCCTAGATTTGTAAAAATATTCATGTGAAAGCTCACAGCTCACATAGATATTGAGGTGAATGAATAAAAGTATGTTGTTACTAGTTACATGAAACGTATAATTACTTATACATTCTTCAAGTCTTTTATTAACATAGCTGACAGCTCAGTGATGCTAACTGAAGAAATCTTACCACCGGCACCGTTAATAGTTCTTCATTATCTCAGAATATCTCGTATTAAAAATGTAGAGAAATATCATAACAACATTTTCATAAAAAGAATTTCTGTTGGATGCTATAAAGAACCTCAGTACTAGAGGTCCCGATTCTGGTTAGAAGCTTGGTAAGAAGCTGTGACTCTAGAAGTTTTTCAGGTCTCTTTTAACTTCCTATAAAGGCAACAGTTCATTAAATTTACAACAGAAATCCAAAATAAGCTATTGTTCCTATAGGTAGTAGTAAAGAGAACCAATAGGAATCTTACATCATCTACAAATTTGAAATATCTTTAACAAGTGCTCAAAAAAATTGAAACACTGCATTGGAATACATTCGAAGAGTTTTTCAACAGAAGGAAAGCTCTGAAAAATCTGTTGTAAAATGGGTTTTTTCAAAGAATGAAGAAAAGAAGTACAATATTACCAGTAATATACCTGATTTAAAAATATTCTATCTGAGAATATAATAAAAAAAGAATACCAAATGAAAATGTATACCTTATTTAAAAAAGATTCTATCTCAGAATATAATAAAAAATGAATACCAAATGAAAATGTATTTTGAATCCTTGAATATAATCCAGAATCAAATCCCATAGTTATATTTGTGATAATATTCAATGACCACAGTTCTTGCAGTTTAATTGAATCTGATGAAAAATGAGAAATAAAACTTCCTATGTTCTTTACCACTTGTATTTGTGTCTGAAGTTATTGCAGTTTCTTTCTATAATAACATTTTCAAACGACTAAACTGGGATAATCAACAATGTTAACCCACAAATATCTATACACCACTGTATAAATCCTGTCCATCGAAGCAACAGAGTGCTGCAAAATATTATCATGCATAGAACACGTGATCTTTCAGACAAGGCTATTTGTACAGAGTTGCACTAAGGAACAACCAGTTTTTTTTTTCAATATACAGCTGGGTATAACATTTTTTTAGGTGAAATGTAGGAAAGCAAATTAGCAGTTTTTTCAGCTGTATCAGTACTTGATATTTTTAAAATTTTGAACTTTGAAACACCGTATATATGTACACACCACAGGGGTTAAGGAAGGTTGTTTATCTTATCCAAAGAAGCGTGATGATATATAACTGTTTGGCTTGCTTTGTTTCTTGAATGGATATAGTTAATTTAATAACAGATGGTCCTTAACTTAACCGAGTACCTGAATTTTGTTTACTTCTGACAATGTGGGTATGCTAATCGGAATATCGGCGAATAGACAAGGTCGATTTTGTCATTTAGCAGGTTATTTTCGCGATGCTTATGAATTTTCAAGGATTCCATATAATTGAGTTTCCTAACCTTGCTTGCATAATGAAAAATGTGCGTATCGTTTAGATTCATGACTTGTAGTTGTATTTCAAGTTAATAAAAAATGTCAAATCATTTTCACCTAGTTTGAAGGACCTTTTATGTTCAGCATACTGTTTTGAGAAATTTCGGCCATATTGTCCACAGACGCAAACCTCATTACTTACTCATTTTGTGAATTCCAGAATTTTCTGTTTTCATTATCTTGTCTTTTGTTCGGAGACCCAAAATTTGTCAGAGCAGATTGAAAAGGTGCTCAATCCATTGGTGTATAATGGTCCATATGGAATAACTATAATCTTTGAGAAGTCGACACCCATTCTCTAAATTCTCGTTTCCTAAATAACTTACCAATCATGTACAGAGAATACCTGATTTTTTTTTGGTTTTAATATCTTCTTTGCTTGAGGAGAATTTCTACAGTCTATTGAGAGATAAATATATTCACACCATTTTTCTGTAATAAACAAGGCGGAGAACGCTTAGGCATATATCTGAAAGTGCTAGTATTGTTCATTCAATTATCAAATTATAAATTGTTTGCGGCTTAGTAGCATTTTTTATAACTAGAATATCTGGGAATGGTAGATTCATAGGTGAGATATGTCTAGTATCGCTCTACAAGCCTCAGAGAACGGCCACAAAACAAATGAAGAATGCTTGAAAATGTTGGAACCGGCTTTTAGTCGCCTTCGAAAATATGCATATTTGAATATAATAAAGTAATTAGTACTGAAAATTTATTCAATGATCCTCATTACCAAATGGAAGTTTGTGATGTAATGTTTGGAACCTTTGGCGTAGTAATGAGTCTAAAGAAGTGACCTTCAAACGTTCAAGCCAGTCTTGAATATACCTACACAGTAGGTGGAATGGACTGACGCCTATGAGAAAACAACTACTCCCCTGGCTAATACCACGAAGGGCGTTGTAATGAGTATTACTGGAGTTTTATCCCAACTCCAAACCATTATTTTTAACACCTTGATACGTGTTTCAATCACCAAGTGATCATCTAGGAAGAGGAAGATTGAACTGTTCAATATTCCTCTTGAAGATGATCACTTGGTGATTGAAACACGTGTCGAGGTGTTCAAAATGACGGTTTGGTGTTGGGACAGAATTCCAGAAATATTCAAATAGAAGGTTCTTTTAGATAAACAACTAAATAATATCATATGATTCTGTGTAATTCTACCTATCAACTCATACTGTTGAATTACACATCTAAAACAAGTCTCAAAGAGTTTCAAATTAATTTTTGCAGAATGTTTACGTTTCGATGCAACGTTTATAATTCAGTGCATTCAACCGCTTGGCAGAAAATATCTCAACAGAGTAAACATTCGTATAACATTATCGAAAAAACGTTTATTGAATAGTCGCTTGTATATTCATATATGCATCGACCCAGGTACATCAACGATAAAACCGACTAGTGGAAAATGTGTTGGTCGTGTCCTATTCAAATGTCATTAAATTCTTTCCAGAAAAATTGGTCCAATTTAAATGCATAGTGTTGGTAATAGAGTAACGTTTCTATCGGTGTCGGATCCAGTTTCAACCATGAGTTAGTTTTATTATGCAACGCATCTACGTATATTGCAACTGAAACTGTCCAGTGTTGGCACATAAAACGGAAAAGAGAGTGAAAAACAAGTACACTTTTGTGCTGATATTTCGATATGCCAGTCATTAGTATAAGCTATTATGTTGAAGTATGTTGATGTATTATGTTGAAGTATCCATCAAATTCACAATGGAGAAGGAAATCCATAACGAATTGCCATTTTTAGACGTATTGGTGAAGAGACATGACACGAAGTGGAAAACATGTGTATACCAAAAACCCACTCCAAGGTGATGGTGGAACAGATTTTAGCTAAAAGACAGCAAGAGCCCCACAACCAGTGCAGAGGATTTTCTGAAATAATAAAGAAAATTGGGTCAAGGTAACAACATCAGAACATGCTTCAAATCTGGAAACACCATCCATAGCACAGCCTCACGAAAACCAACCCACCAAACGCAGACTGTGATTCCAAGAATTGCATTTACCGGATACCCTGTGAGTGTGGAAAATCCTGTGTCGGTGAAATTGAGAGGCCTTTGAAATTCTGCATTGCCGACCACAAGAAACACACACAGCGTAGCAGAGCATGTTCGGAATAACCAACATAACATCAAGTGGTCCCAAGCTGAGTTTATCCACAGAGATGATCACTGGTTCAATGGGAAGTTCAAGAAAGATGTATACACAACACATGGAAACCGGTTATCACTCGAAAAAACGGTCATATATCGCTAAACCCGTGAAATGGAGAGAGGAAAGAGAGTATAGGTGAAAGAGTGCGAATGGATTATAAATAGTCATCACTCGAAATAATAGTCCAGTCATCACCCAAAGATGATTGTGGATACTAACAATCGAAACGTCGTGAAGTAACTTGGTTTCATATCTTTTTTGATTTTTCAATTGCATTTTCAATTGTTCAATTTTGACCTTTTTTGTTATTTTTTTTCATAATTTTAATTTCATTTCACGTTTTATTTCCCAATATAATTAATAATTTCAGCTTTTCATTTTGATTTCATTTGTTCTTTCAAATCATTGAATCATATTAAACAATGGAAGTCCGAACTACTAAAATTCATCATGAAACACTGTCAACCACCTTTTTTTATAAACCGCTCCTCCCCCTGGCATCGAATCGGAGTTTATTTTGTCACATAATTTTCGAATCAATTAAGTAACTAATTTTTATATTGATATTTTAGATTTAAATATGAATTTTAGAATTATGTTGTATATTTTTTCATTGATTGTAGCTAAAAGCACTGTTATATTGGTTGGAAACGAAACATTCGAGGAAAGCAAATTATTTATTTAAGAAATCCGTCCGGTATAGTTCGAAGTTGGGATATGTGAATAGGATCTGGTTTGTATCCGCTGAAGAAAAATTGTCACAAGAGCATAATAGATTCACATCAATGCCTATTTTTGCCAGATGTACAGGGAACTTATCACGGTTCATTTTCATTCGTTTGATGGTAGTGGCGGTCGATAAATGATGTCAACCACCTTCAAACAAATGTTAAAATATGTTAGGTATCGATGTTACCTCCGTTTGAATTCAAAGAAATGTTAGATCATATTATTAACTATAAATAATAAAAAGCGGGGTGCTTCAAAGATCAGACTTGGGACCCGTTCCATTTTCATTACTAATGACTCATGCATGTTGATATCAGCATAAACAAAAATAATTGTTTTTGAGTTGTCAAATCATGTTGAATGAAATTCATTTCTGAGGCCTCAAAAATAATGTATTCAGGGGAATAACTTCAAGTAACAACAAAAACAAGAAACTAACTGAATTTTCGTACACTGAACATTTTTTAAACTGCTTTCGGGTATCTTCATGTTTAAATCAACTCTCGTTAAACAATATTTCAGTATCATTTGCGTTTTCGTGTTCAGAATACGGTGCTTTCAAGTGTGTCAAGATTGCTATGCCCTGAGAGGTATCAATAATATCTTCTTCAACTCAGTTAATATAATTTCTGAATACGACTTTGTGCAAATAGGTGTGTTACATAGCTATATTGTCGGTCTTATCTAGGTACTAACAACTCCATACAGTGTGATATGCCCTGAGATGTATCAATAATATCTTATTCAACTCAGTTTATATAATTTCTGAATACGACTTTTATGCAAATAGGTGTGTTATTGTCGGTCCTATCTAGATACTAACAACTCCATACAGTGTGAAATGTATCAGAGAAAAAGGATAACTGAAGAATTGGAGGTAGAAATAGTATTAAATTCGTCATCAATTAGTGCATATAACTTTGCTGTTTGTTAATTTGAAACGAATTTTCCAACTTCTACTAATTCGATAACCCTCACCATATATATTATATTATCAAATTACATTGGTCCTACTAACGTAACACTCGTTTTATTAGTCTAAATATAAATTTTATCCCAACTAAGTACTCGCTCATTACGACGGGTCATTCTACCTAAGTATCCAATTTGGTCCGCCACTGTTCCCCGTATTCGAAATCGTTTGAACTGCTAATGAATAGGATCAACCTTTTTGTAGTTGGCTCTGATGACCGCCATTTCATTTATGGCTCGGAAAACAATTCCAAAGTGGATATATAAATGGGGATTGTCAATGCTGGAAGGCCTGAACGATTTGGGTTCCAGTATGTGCTTCAGCTAATGCCGAGTGAATTGATTTTTTTCTTTTCATTTCCGGTCTTTGCTGATACATCACTTTTGTTGCTTTGGTCAAAGACCCTCAAGTTTACTTGACTTGATGGATATCTTTAATTCTATTATGGAACAGAATCCATTCGAAAAATTGGAAAAGTTTTTTTGGATTGTGCTTGAATCACAAGTTAGACAGAAGCTGACGTCAGTTCGAGATATTGATGGAGAAGTTGGGAATCAAAAAAGTTTTTTTATCAAAAAGAAAACTATCATGAAAAAATCCTCTTTATGATAAATGAAATTTCTAGCTATGCAAATTGCGACAGTCCTCGAAAAAATCATCAAGAAAACCTATAGATAAGTACTTTGAAAAATGCAATCTTCTATCAACAAACCGTATGGATTTCGGGCAAATAAAATGACAGAGAATTCAATTGAACGGGTAACATCATAATTATATATTCATATTCATAAAAAGAACCTGCCATCTGCATCTTCTTGGATTCAGTCAAAACCTTCAACACGATTGATCATACTCAAATCCTCCACACACTCGAATGTTTTGGATTCAGAGGTTTCGCTAACAATTTGTTGAGAAGTCTATACGAAGTATATGAAGATTTATGCAGTAGACAGCAGAGAAAGGAAAATAAGTTATGGTGTTTCCCAAGGCACAGTACTGGGACCACTACTATTCAACTTATATATTAATGATCGTTTTATCTCATCAAAAAAGTAGAGCTTTTCAAAAAAGCTTGTCGATGACACGGCAATTACATATCACGGTACAAACTGGCACACTGTCAGAGAAAAATCTGAACAAGATCTCTATAAAGTTTTCGTTTTGAAAATAAATTACCATCTATCAATCTATATGCACCATCTACATCTCTTTCCTCAAACCTGCCGTCTTTCACTAGCTACACATTCGTCTCCAAAATGAGGAAGTGGAAATCCCTTCTGCACTAAATATTAAATATCTAGGAGTGATCATTCATAGTCATTTTCTGGGAAGCGACCAGCACATTGGGGCAGATGATAAAAAGAATGACTATGAATGTGAGCCCTGAGGTACACCTTCAAGTAGCAATGGAATCGACTAGTGGTCGGTCACCATTACAATTTGGTTACTATGTATGAGGAAAACAGGTCTGAGATACATCAACCACGTTGTATATTTGAATTGAAGGGGTTATATTTTTTTTTTTAGGAGTGATTAATTTTTGGGAAAGAAA
>WOGN01007133.1:0-12023 GCA_015342105.1 Leptinotarsa texana | reverse complement strand
TGGAACAATTTGATAATTTGCATAAATTTGCTCGTGGGTTGTTTTCTGTTTTTGGTACTACTTACTTGTGTGAGAAAACGTTTTCCAAGCTGAAGTACACAATTCCATTATTTGATAGTTATTAATATGCTTAAACTTAGATGCTTAGTTAAGTTTTCTTTGTCATCATTTCTGTCGTTAAGTTTTACCTTGCAAGTAAATAAAACCGAGTAATTATCATTCTGTATTTTCTTCTTCAACTCATCACATTGGCTGTCGCGGGCCAGATTGATGATATTAAATCATTGGCTGTCGCGGGCCGGATTGATGACACTGGCGGGCCGGATTTGGCCCGCGGGCCGTAGTTTGGAGACCCCTGCAATATAACATCGGTCGAATTTTACAATCGCTTGTGATTAATTATCAACATTTAGACCATTTACGTTATCAAAACAACCGAAAAAATAGGAGTCACGGAGAACAACCGTCAAATATATTTCTCGATGAGATTGCTCAGAATTAAACATTACAGCCCATGAATGAGATCAAACTAGTGAGTTTCTTTTGTAATTTTCTAGTAGGTCCACCCTGTAGGTACATCCACCTCACGTTAGCTCCACGAGAGTTTCTGAAACACGCAACTAGGGTCCGCCACCGCTCAGCCACGAAAAATCGACCCATCCATCCAACAAACAAACCACCTCATCCTGATTTCGAACCTTTCCTACAACTATAATCGGGATCTCTTCCGATACAACTTCGACTTCTCGCTCCTAGATGGCGCAAGTCGCTCTCGGTCCGCCGCTCACGCAAAACCACCCCACTTTTTTCGCTCTTCCCCTCACGCCGTAGTCGGAACTATAGGCGTGGCCGGAAAATAATTGTAATTTTTTTCCGCAGGGGATCTCCTGTATCGAGGCGGAGTTTTAAAAATATGGTGGCGGGCAAGCGTCGGGGGCGGGGCGCCCGCCGGAAATCTCCGGGAACGCGCTTCAGAGAGGACAGACGTAGTACTTAGTTGACAACCGCGAAAATAACAACTTGTTAGTTTGACTCCTTGTGAACAAGTGCAACTCTGTGTGCAGGTGTCTTTGGAGTCAAGGTAAATATTCTCTTGTTTTCTCGTTTTGTGGTATTACCGTAACGGTTCAGAGTATTTGGAAGTATCTGACAGATTGTGCGCGTTTTTAAATGCCGTGAGCGCAGTTTCCACATACTTGTATGGGTGTGACTTGGATAGCTCGGCTGTTAAGGTTATACCTTACCTATCTATGCATAACTGAAAGCTACACCGGATGGTTTTTATCGCGTCGCTGTGGGTTCTACGTGTTTATCTTTAACGATTTTTTAACGCAAACAACGCTGAGGTCAGCTTGGCAACGGTTCTTGCTTGGTTTTTACTTCGTGTGCACTGTGTTGTATTTAGTTCATTCGTTTGTTTATTTGGTAAGTTTGATTTGAAACGCGCAAAATTTTATTTATGGATGATAAGAAAGCAAATACTTTTTCTATAAGTTGAAAACTTATAGAACAGCCTAATCATATGAGGTGATAAATAGTATGATAGCTACACTGAGCAGATATAAATAGGTAGTAGAACTGATATCTGGGTAAATTGATGATTGAGTATATGAATTTTCGAGCTTGAGAATTTTTGTCACTGAATTTTAACAATTTTTTCGTGAAAACTATTTGCAGTTTCTTTTTATACGGTAGCCAAGCTTGATGATGTGTCTATAAAATGCATTCTTGATTCAAGTTAGTACAATATTATGAAGAAATTGTCAATACAACTACATTTACACAGGTTTCTGAAAATCAGAAGTGCTTGCCAATTCAAGTGGTTGATTTTTGATTGTGAATGATTCTTTGCCTTTGCTTTATGGCTCAAAAGCTCATAAATTGTTTTGAATTGGAGCCTGATCATAGGAGGTCGTAAATGATAGCTTCAAGTTAATTTTATTTACCGAAAAACAGTTTCAGAGTATTATCTATTTTAGTCTGAGAAATACTCTCTATATTCTAACTGAAATGTTGGTTAGTAAAATAGTAGTAGGTAGGTAGGTATATTTTTTTGGACGAGCGGTTATATTTCACGCGGTCATTATCACTTTGTAAATCATGAGAACTGGCAAGACTTTATAGGACTGGAAGGACAAAGGTGATTTTTGTTCACGAAAGCAAAAATAGTATGCCTGAACAACTTTTGTGGAAATATTTCATATAATTTAAATAAAATGATAACGAATGAATCAACATAAAAGTACCACTGGTGAATGTTTAAAATAATGTCCAATGTACTGACTATTGACTGAAATAATTAAAGTAAGACTTTTTCGGGGAAATTATAGAATGAAAAAGACTGATCTTTTGAACTCACTTGAAAATGTTAATGTCCTGAAGAAATTCAATTAGAATATTTTGTCTATTTTTTCAACTGCCATCAGCTTGAGCGAATTTCGAAGCAGACCTGAATTACGCATTTTTTGGCATTTTCAAAAACAATGTTTCTATTAAACTTGTCTTTAATGTCTGAAAAGAGCTGTTACAGTCATATTCACTGCTGATTGATTGAAATAATAGTTAAAATCAGTTTTTCAGTTTAGTTTCTTCTGACAAAATTGAGTAATATATCCATAATAGGTATATATTAATTACTGACGAAATAAAATTTGAATTATTTGCATTAAAATTATATTCTCTCCCAGACCGAAATATTAACAAATATAATGAACAGTGGATAAAGTGTTGATCTGTGATGGGCATAAATTTGGATTATCGGCACTGGACAGTGAAAAATATTTTGTGTTTGAATCAATTTTGATTAAAACAGCGAAAATCTTGGTGAATTTTTCAACACTTTTCCACGGTTTCACAGTGATAGTTAATATAGTGAATTTAATGAAAAAATTGTGAACTGGTGAATTTAACTAATATATTGTGCTATCAGTCATTAACAGATTCAACAATTTAATGAAATGTCACCTTTGTAGCTAGTTTTCATTCATTTTTGAGATGTGAATTCAAATAGTGTGTAAACTATTTGTTTGACGTGTCAAAACATACTATTTGTGTGCTCCTTTCAACTAATATACTTATCTTTTATCTTATCTTATCATATTAGATCATTCAACAGCAAATTATATCAGAATACTCTGTTAACTAATCAATATAGTAAATTTAACAAAATTTTCGATCATTTCGCAAAATACAGATTGTAAATTGTTGGCAGAACAAACTTTTTTAGCTACGATCATCATTGAGATAGATATATCCACTGAATAGCATTACAATAGCAACTAGAGAATTTTTTGAGTGAAAACAACAAAATTCATTGACACTACAAAAATCATATCGAACCCAACAACTAAAATGATGAAAAAAACACATTGCACTTATTAATCAAATAAGTTATTGGTAGCAACATCCACAACAAGTATTTTGAAAAATAATACAGTCTATTGTATGGTTTTTGCTATACAGGGTTTTACAAAAACAATGACATGTGTTTCGCTATATAGATAATAGTTTTCTAAAGCATAACATATTTTATTTTCATCAACATTATATGTGACCGCTGTTCTTCAACTTGAGTTGAATGCTTTTCCCAAAGTTAGATAGCATTGTTCGTTTTGTGAAAATAACAAATATGCTGAGAAAAAAACAACTATTGTTTTTGACAATAAATGGCATATTAATTAAGGAATGCTTATTGTGTTGTATATATGTAGAAATATCCTTTTTAATATATAAGAATAGGTAGTTAAATCTATTAATTTTGGCGAATCTGTTAATTATGTGTGATAATCTGTCAAAAAGACATCCGAATAAGCATATTTCTTCCCGATTTATATAACGCAAATAAGAATTTTCCATAGATTGACAAATCTACATTCAAAAACTCGGTTCTTAACAAATTCGTTCACTGCTTTTTGAGTATATTTTCATAGCAAATCAATGCATATTATGAAATATTATAAATTAAAGTATCCAGCCATGTCTGTCTATCTGGTTGTAACAAACATATCACATTAGTTACCATTTCTCAAATTTTGTTTGTATTATTAACCTAATACCTAAAGTGAAACCACACATAGATCCGAATATTTATCTCAATACTTGGGCAGACTGTAAATACTATTCTCTAATGAAAAAAATGTATATTTCTTCTGAATTTCCCTTTTATATCATGGTAATTTACTGAATATTTTCAAGTACGAGGAAGCATTTCCTTTCATATTGTATTTACAATAATGTATTCCTAAAGTAAATATCTTCCGATCGTTTCAGTTCATTTTTTTTTCAAAAATATGTGAAAAGTTTTCTGAAATTAAAAGAGTTGGCAGAATTGCAACTCCTAATTCCTTGAATGTGCTTCTGTTGATGTTTTTTTATTCTTGCGATTATTCGGATCAACTCCTTCTTAACGAAAACATCAAAAACAATGTGGAATAACCACACAGACATATACCATATCTAAGATAAGAATTTGCTGAGCTATGATAGAGTGAGAGCCACTGATTTTTCTGTAAAATAGGCTTCATAGTTCTAAACATGTATGCAGGAGAATTAATTTTATTTACCAAGATCTGACATGAATCTCCCAATGAAGGTGTTTGTCCAAGGAATGTCGTAGTATATATTTTCTTTAAATCGAATTAGCTATTTGCATTTTGATACACTAACAAGTGTTCTGTGTTGGCGATAAACCAGAATGATAACCTCTGTATGGTTTCAGTGTTATTTCACTCAGGCTTTTGTTGACCATTTAGATTTTAGAAAGGAACTAAATATATAGTTTTTGGTAAGTTTCCAAGCAAGAGATTATGCGAATGATCGTTTTTTTCTGGAAAAATTGCATTACAAAATTAGAAGTTGAGTCTCTGGGGAATATATCACTAGTTTTCCAGCATTGAAATCTACAATCTCAATTCGTTCATAATATTCGACTTTTTACAAACTCAACAAGAACTCAGTGGAAAAGCCTGAATAAAAACAAACGACCAGAAGCCAAGAATGCTCGTAATTCCGCGTATTTGTTATATTTTTTTGGGTCACTTCAGTTTTTCTCAGAAGCGGTAAATACATTAATCAAACCCCGTAAGATTACCCACAGATAAAAACTGTAATCATACATTTCAAAGATAACTACCGGTTGCAAGAGCAAGAACCTGTTTCAAAAGATTGAGCTTCATATAGGAAACGAACTGTTTGTTTTTTCTGGGAAGATTGTTGATGCTCCCTATCATTCACTATCAGGAAAACGGCTGAAAATCATCCTATCGGAGGCCAAGAATACGTATTGAAAAAGTTGAAATCGACACCTGTCGATATCAATAAATTGGATATACCTATAATGGAACAAGGAAATTGAGCCATCAATAAAGTAGTATTTATAGAAATTGAATCAATCTTAAACGTCATGTATCTATTCCTTCACAAAATATAAATATGAGTAATTATGTAACTACGCTTCTCAACTAGATTATCGATTAAAAATATCTATACACTCTGATGGGTTTGATGACAAAATAATTGATGACAGCTCATTCTATATATCAATTAACGTTGTGAAAATTGAAGCTGCCCAACTGCTTTTGAAAATTCTGGTTCCTGATATAATGTTTTTTCGTTCTTGTACGTATCGTTTTTCATTCAAATGTGAAGAACCTACTACTGAATTAGCCCGAAAATTTTATTATATTTCTTGTTTCAACCTTTCTAAAGCTGGGACAATAGTAATTGACTTCATTTTTGAGATACATCGTAGGTTAGATGATATTGGCAAATCGTGTTTGACTTATTTCCTTTGACGCTGCCATTTTTTGCTAATTACACCAGAAAACAAAAAACCAGTCATATAATTACTGCTACTAATTTACTTCCTATAAGTAAGCTACAATTACCTAGGCAATATCGTTAACAATTTTTAAATGACTCGAAAAACAGTCTAAATTTAGAACAGCCGTAAAAACCGAAGTCTTTCTGTCGTTAAGTTCATCAACCCCTCTGCGAGTATAAGCATGTATCGGGAAAACTGAATTTGAGGCACCCCTCGATATATCAGGCAAAACATTAGTTTCTATTGGTTGGAGCTGATTGGGGGTTTGTTATTTTCAAATGTTGGCGATAGATTTCTATTGTTGTTGTTCTGTGCTAAGTGCGTCGCTCATATCAGAGGTGAGTTAGTTTGTTTGGAAAAATCCCGGTTTTTCACAGGACAATCCAACTTTATTTGAATATTTTTGCATTTCGTATTCTTTTATTTGACTTCAAGAAGTTCTAGAAAGTATCTACGTGGATACAGATTGTTTGTTACCATTTTTGGCGATGGAAACCAAAAAAACACTTATTTTAGTGCCAAAGTGTCCAGAACACCTTAATTTATATATGTTTTTCATTTTCAAAAGTGACGTCTCGCCTTATCTATTTTTTTTGGCTTATACAATGTCGTGTTGAACAATGTCATGTTTTAAGGTCTTTGTCTGAAAATAACTATATAAATCTCTGCATGCAAGTGGAAATACTTTTTTGAAAAGTTTTCCATCTCAAACCCGTTAATTCGTCATCCTTTGGAATGTTTTATTAGAAAATTCAATGTTCACTGGATTTTAATAAATAAACTTCGATGAAAACCGTACTTTTTATAATAAGAATGCTGGAATCACACGTTAAAAGGTAAGACCTCGTTAGTCCTTAGCTCGGAAAAACAGATTTTTTAAACAGGTTCTTTCCGTTGCAATAATCTAAGCTTTTTGAATATATTTACCAAAATAATATGCGATGACGTATATCTTCTTTGTGTTAGCTTCAGTTAAAAAAAACATTTCATTTGAAACAATTAGCAATTTTATCTGGGAAACTCCGTCTCCTTTTCACCCTGTATGGATTGAAAATTTTTAAATTGAAAGGGTTATTTTTTTAGGGGTGATACATTTTTGTGGAAGAGAGTTTTTGTCTTTCTACTACAACATCTCGACACAAAATTGTACAGATATCATTCACAGGGTTCCTACACAATATACCGAATGAAAGAATAGAAAAGAAAATAAAATTGCACTTACTTCGAACACTGTCATCCTCACTGGTAGACATCGTTGTTTGCCTTAGCCAGGACTACAACTATTCCTTCTGAGTTAATGATCCATCGCAAAGTGTAGTATTTTAACAAAATGTTGGACAAATCAGTTGTAACAAATTAGTTGTAACAAAAGCACGAGTTCATTTTGATACGTTCAAAGCAATTTTCAAAAAGTTATAGTTTTGCACCTTAATATAATAGAATTTTCTATTTGCTGTGTGACCAGCAGATTGAACATGAAAAATGATTTTGACTTTTAAATTATATACCTGCCAATAGTGTCTTTTTCGTACGTATATATTGATGTTTTATCACCTATGACAGAAATTTTGCGGTATCTGCGTTGATTTTTTAAGCTTTCCATTATTTTCATCACACGGCATATCACAAGTCATTTTTCCCCACGGAACTGATGGAATCACAATCGATTAAAGCCGCACTTTACAAAAATTCTGTGAATCAATTAAAAACAATCTTTTCTAATGGTGCTTATTACCAAAATTTTAAAGAAGTTTGGGAGAAAAGTTTTGGCTTTCTACAACTCCATCTTGATACAAAAAAAAGGAGGATGAGGAAATCTTCCAAAAGAAAGGAAGGAAGTAACTCTATACATGGATGTGTATATCATGCAAAGAAGGAACTTTTAGACAAAAACTGAAAGAAAGTCCTCCTGAAACAGCTAATTTCATATAAACATTGAATTATACGAAAGAAAAAATTCTTTCGAAACAAATACTTCTATATGAACACTGAATTACACAGAAGATACTCTCTTCTACTCACTTTGTATTTCAAACATTCTTTGTGGAATAATAATCAGATATCATTCACATGAGTTCTACTTTAAATGAATGGTGACAAATTGCACTTACATAGAACACTGTCATCCTCACTGGCCGATGTTTCGCCTTATCAAGACAATAATATTATATACTTTATCTATAAATCAAATCCATTGATCTCGACGAGACCCGAGAAGTAGGCAGTTTAAGAGCCCAGTTTAGTCATACCTTCTTGATCGTGGCTTCAAAAGTCGAAACGTCGAACAACTGAAAACACCAGATGCGGTTCAACACGGACTCCAGATTATTAGATTGCTGACCAAGAAAACTTTTCCGAACTTAGCGATTAACGAGTTTGGAGTAAAGTTAGCCATGCTTAAATAAATACATTAAAAAAAGTTAGTTGTCTTTCTAGAATTGGAGATTATTTTGCAGAAAGATTTATGTGTGTGTGTGTGTGTGTGTGCGTGCTCGCGTTTCAATACTCACAGTTTTATTACTCGCTAGAGTTGATTGAAAAAATTGGATACCAAATTTCTAACAAACTTATCTTGCATATTACCTATATCCGCATATGATATCACCTGGTTATAGTTCATTCAAAAATGGGCAGTCATCTTTCAAGTGGAACCCGAAACTCTAATACCTTCAACCATCCAATTTAAAACCGAACAAAGCGTTTATAAGAAATCTAATCAAGATTTTCAACAAGATATAGGTCCATTTCTGATTCTCGCAATTCAATAATTCAACCCAACCACCAAACGTTCTCAATACAAGCACACGTACGTTTTTTGTGGGGCCCCTATCACATTACCTGGGACCCTGTCGAACAAAAAGTTTAAAAAGGCGTAAAAAATCGTTTAACCTTTGTGAAATATTGACCCCGGAGCCTAATGCAGCTTCCTTTACCACTTTACTTACACGTAAAATAGCGAAGGATCGCTCGAAAAAAGTTCTTGAAAGGATTAAGAGAAGGGCATCGGTTGAGATTTTGCAAAAATTAATCGAGTGCCGAGGTAGATTTTCGGGGTTTTATTATCGTGGGAAAGGGCATTTAGACTGAAAACAATGAGAGGAACGGTTAGATTTATCCGCATTCTCTATTCGAGGCGGCGAAGTGGTATTGTTTGTGTTTTGCTTATTCGGATGGATTTTATCTTTTTTAGAGTCCCATTTTTGAGTTTGATTCATGAACTCAAACTGTTTTGTAACTTCGAAATTTTGCTACTTTGAAATGAAAGTTTGTCAATATTTTCATCAAATCTCAAGTTGAAAAAAGAAACCCTTAGATTAGACTAAGAATTCTTTTAGTGTTCTACACGAAAGTACGGTATTGAAAAACCTAAGAATAACAATTAGTTCTTTTTATCAATAATCAAAACCGGTTATTGTTAATGAACAAATTACAATTATGTAAAACCAATCACGGTTGACCATAAAGGTAAGTAATTTCTTAACTTCACAGGTATGCTTTAATTATTTTCCATCGCAAGTAACATTTGAGAATTTATCTACTTCGAAATAGTTCTCAAATGTCAAACTTGATCATTGAACTGCAATTAACTTTTGCAATACAGTTTCTAAGGAAAAACAGGAAAATTAACATGGACTCGGGACGTGAAAACGAGTGTAACTTATTAGAAATTCATAATGTGGCGAAAGTTCGTCATTTGATAACAAAATGTGCGTTATTAGAAAATAGATATCTATATTTCACACCGATTTTTAAGCTGCTTCTTGAAGTAGTTATTACAGAACGGCGGTCTGGGGTCACCTTTTCTTTTCAACCAATCGATATTCAAACCATTGTGAATTGAAAAAAATAACAAAATATTCAAATATTTTTAATGCTGTTTCAGGATGCTTCTGGTTATGAAATTTAATGTTATTTCTGTCATTCGAGGTATCCTTCGTGAATGAATATATTTGGAAATATTCCTGTTGCAAAATCCTAGAAAAAGTATTTTATTCTACTCACGAGAAATGGCCATTACCCTCTCCAATAATTGACAAGAAAGTACATATTCACGAATGAATAAGGAGTAAATAAATATGCCATTGATGACGTTCCACAAACATATCTGTATGATGAATTTACAACGATCATCATATTTAGGTTGTAAATTCGATGGTTTTTTCAACCTATCTTTATTCAAAATATTCTCATAACAACATTTGGATGTATTCAATAGTTTTGTTAGGTGGAGTTTTAATATGTTTTCTCTTCTTCAATATCAATAAATCAAGTAACTTCTGTGATGTAAACAATAAGAACTATTTCCGAAAAAAAACATCTACTAGTCTACTTACATATTTTTTCAAATCCACTGAATAGTGTTTGACAAATAAATTTTCATGTGTATCGTCTTCATAAAAGATTTGAAGAATGATCTACATATATTCAGTTATATAGAATGTTTACTTCATCAAGAAAATGCCTTCATCATTCAGTTGCAGTAATTTTACCACTGATTTTTCTATATCTTTTTCATCCGAACAAATTACTTTCATATCCAATTTTATACTTCACATATATCTGTGATTATCTACGTCGAAATAATGGAGAATCTAGTTCTTCACGTTGATTACGTTGATTAATAGGTGATACAAACTTAACTTTCCAATCACAAAGATTGAATATTTTCACATACAGAAATTGATACTCGAATAAGGGGTCGCAATTTTGCAGGAGTTAACATCGATTTGAATTGTGAATATTTCATATTCAACAATTATATAATATTGATGAGGGACAAGACATTCAAAACAAGTTTGCAGGTGGTATCTCTATTAAATATTTCAAACTATATATGTCTCAATACTCGTCATGATAATGGTTAAAGCAGTAGGCCTCAAGCACCATAGAATTCATTTCTTAGCAATAAGTTCCCTCAATAAATTTAAATAGTTAGAAATGACTCATGATTGCAAGAAACATCTGGATCAACGTAACATTATTATGAAATGAGTATAATTTTGAATTTTACCAAGTAGTTCCACGTGTGAAACCTATTGAATTTATAATTGGTTTTGTGTGACGTCATTAACGAGCTTTTTCGAGGAATGAACAATTTTAATCGAATCATCTGTAATTTCAATAGACAAATGAACGCTGTTAAAAAATCTGACAATCACCGCCTGAAATGTTCTCGGATGATAGATAACAAAAACCGGATTTCTAATATGGAAAGAATCCGATTTTATTTAGGATAAACTCTCATAAATAATTTAAGAACAAATTAAATGCGTGGCTTTCACTAAAATATCCCATCTAGTAATATAGTGAGCAAAAACTACGTGTAATTCATTATAATTATACAAATGACCACCGGAAAAAACTTGTAGTAATTATAGGCGACACTGATTCAGAGGAAGTTACAATCTATCAATGAAGTCTGTTTCGGTATTTTTTAATAGAATAATCGGCAGTAACTGCTGGAATTAGTGTAATGGATTCGCTGTATAGCTAGAATTCGTAAATAAAATAAAGATCTCAAGATAAACTGATAGACTCACCATTTATTAGATATTCAATAAAATTTGCATGTCAAAATGATAGACCACGAATTTAATTTTGCTAAGTGGCAAAAAAGTCGCGTCGAAATCATGTATTCAAATTTAGTGACGTCATAAGTCTCTATCATGAGTCAGTGGCGTCAAGTTTTTGACTTTAAAATCTCAAGAGGCTACACGTCACAGATTCTGTAACTCCTTTTGGTGTTCGACTATACTGTGTTGGATGGTATAGTTTTTGTGCTTGTTTTTCAAGTGCATTTCAGTTTTGAGTTATTGAACTAAATCAAATATGTGCAATTTTATCATTTCTGTAAAGAAATTCAATGAATTATAAATGCTGAATGGTATTATAAAAATACCACTGTGTGAGCTGCAAAAAAACGTAAATGAGAGTAACGTGTGAATACAATGAATGAAAACATTTCGTTTGAATCGGGTCGAGCGAATTCAAAGAGATATCAACAAACACCACTTGTGTAGGTAAAGTTCATAATAATTTATTAAAAAGATGAAATAAGTTATAATATGATATTATATATACAGTACGATGCAAATGTATGGAATAAATTCGATATTCACAAAAGGAGCGTCTTTCGGAAGAAATCCAAAAACAGGTCAACTTTAATTTTTGACGGCCCATCTCATGATATTCATATGAAAGA
>WOGN01007132.1:0-12023 GCA_015342105.1 Leptinotarsa texana | reverse complement strand
CCTTAAAATCATTCATTTGAGTGTAGGTTACGAGAAGTGAAAATTAAAATAAAAATTGAATAATTGAATAACAGAAAATTAAAAGTTCATTTTCAAGTTACGCAGTAGTAGACCAAGTTCAGAATCTCATGTCATGGGATCTCCCAATTGCGCTTTTACCAAATCTTGATAGAATCTTGAAGTATTAATGGTCATACTTGTAAGCAGGATGATACATCGAACTCAAATTCCGGCAACATTGAGATATTTATTTCAAAACGAAACTCAAATCTTATTTTATACAGAGTGTCTGAAAAATACTTCTCAATTTGTATCTTTAAAAACCGACCATAACTAATTTTTTCAATTGTAATACCCTGTAGATTATTCAATTTTCGAATTCAGCCAACCCATGTCAACATCTTTGATCAACTATGAACTATACCTATTCTCTGACCGTTTATGAGATCTTAACTGTTTCTAAAAAAATTTGCTCCTATGCAAGCATAAAATTTCCAATAAAATTATTAATCGAGCTTTGCAAAAATGGCGTAGGTCTTGAGTCTTTGGAAATTTAGTCCTTTGGATTGAAAAGTGACAAACTGAGATTGTTTTTCCAAGAAATACTTTTGAATATTAAATCAGGCTGAAAAATTCAATACATATTGTGAATCTTTTTCTATTACCAATCATCTACTCGAATATCAAAAGAGTTTTAAACATGCAGCCAAGTGTAAAGATGAACATGTGTCAACAACAACAACAACAACAGGAGCCAACCACACATTTGTGGTTCCAGTTAGAAGACCTAGAATTCCCAGGCTACATCTAACATGACCACGTAGGAAACTATAATTACCTGCGTGACATCCGAGTGTGTATGATACAAATCAAAAATGAAACAATTCGTGGATACAACACTACAAAAAGGGGGCAAACCGGGGACGCGTGTTTCTGGCTATTGCCACATCAGCGCGGTGCAGCCAAGTGTAAAGGCAAGCAACACTTGTTTGCCGAAAACAGGAAACAACACATACGCACGGAGTCAACAACAGGAGCCAACCGCACATTTGTGGTTCCAGTTAGAAGACCTAGAATTCCCAGGCTACATCTAACATGATCACGTATTTATATCCTGGACCCGGATGTCAGGCAGGTAGCTATAGCTGCCTTTGTTCAATAAGCTACGTTTACGCATTCTTTCTTCAAAAAACGAGCAATATTATATGACAATGTCCTATAACTGACGTTATCGCATCTTGAATTTGGATTCACCAGGTCTATGGCTTGCTTTTGTAGTTTTTTGGAAAAAATGGATTCTATAATATCTACCTCATAACCGTTGTTGTCCGCGATTTGTTTGATAAAACCCAGCTTTCTCTGGAAATTACTCTCAGACAGTCGGTGAAGCATACTATTGAATGCAGCAACTTTATGCTGGTAAGGGTGTGTGGAGGAATTATGTATGATAATGTCCGTGTAAGATGTTTGAGGAAAATTGCAAATTCATGTTCATTGTTATTTTTCGTAATGGTTAAGTGAATTATTTACTTTCCTCTCAGTGGTGAATTTTATTGACGATTGGATGGAATGGACATATTTAATACACTTGCCTAATTGCCTATCTGTACCAGTAAAACAGACTAAGATATCATCTACTTATTTGTACCAGTACAAGAAACTGTTAGTTAACTGCTTATTTTGGATTTCATACTCTACATTATCCATGAAAATTTCAGCTAGCAAGGGACTCAAAGGGCTCCCCATTATTAGTCCTTCACTAATTAGAATTTTTCCTCAAACTGGAAATAATTTTAAGATAGACAAACAGTAAGTAAATCTGAAATTTTCTGTTTCATCAGTGGATTCACATGGTTTTTGTCTAAGAGACACTCAACCAGTCCAATTGTTTCAATTGGTGGAATACTGGGAACGAAATTGCCCGTTTTTCAAAAAATGATGCGTAGACGTAGCTTACAGAAAGAATAATAGCCTGAGTAAATTTATTAAAAACAATGAAGAAACAACTTCGGTGTAGGATAGATATAAGACTTGTGGCTCTTGCCCAAAAATGTATATTGGCCAAACAGGGAGAACATTTTCCCAAAGAATTGAAGACAATAGAAACTAAGTAGTTTCTTGAATAGGGAGATCAATTCACATTTGCGAACCACCTTTTCGCAGAACATGAGTTCAATCATGAATATGACGGTTTGCATTTAGAAGAGAACAATTTGAAACTCTAGAATGTTTAGAAATCAATAGGTTTGAGAATTCGGGTAATTTTATAGATGACCAAATAGAATCAAATAAATAAATAGTTTTTGAAATCTGGAATCTGCTACATAAGCTTAGGTCATTCAATTCATAACATACCAACATAAAATATCAAATGGCCAGGTATAATTCAGGTACTTAAGTGTTTTTGAATACGTTACTTGTAGTCACTATAAATCCACTATGGCGAATTATTTTATGTATGCACCCCTACGATATGGGTTCCAAACGAAGGGGCTAGCCCAAACGAATACGAAAAATAACATAACGTTTATGATAAATGCAAAGTGACGGACTAGTTTTTTTTCTATGCACCCCCATGACATGAGTATGAAATGAAATGGTTTGCTGAAACGAATTTAAAAAATAACATGACGTCATTGTAAATTCAATAGGCCGGACCGCCAATAGGTATGGTTGATGCATTTTTTCATGCACTCCTTATTTTCTTCTTACTAACACATACATCAGACTGTGAATGAATGCTTTTTCTATACCCTCGTCTACTTCAATTGAAAATTATGTTGTGTGTAATGGTCTCAGGCTGTGTAATTATTCACCTAATTATTTGAAGAGTATAATGAACTAATTTATTTGAAGTGCATATTGAACTGTGTGGAGTTCAAGAAAGCAATTGAAAATTCTTTATTGATATTCCCTATCATAGTTTCGAAAACAAAATTACTGTCTCTCAACGATCGTTTTGCTAACCAAGTCAGCATCATCAGGTTATGAGTTTTAGTCATCCCCGGATGTCACGAAATAACAGAAATTCCAATTTTAAATATGAAGATAGTTTGAAAAGTTTTATAATGGTGATCATCATCAAAACCTGGCCATATATGTGTAGTTTATTGTCATTTGAGATGAAAAAACCAACATTACCTTCAACCAATGCTCCATCATTGGGTGTTGAATATCCTTCTCCAGGGATTATCTGAAGTCTTTCAATTCCTCCATCACATTCTGGACTAAGATCTTCACCTCGCCAGTTGATAACTTCAATCTGATATAAAAAATGCTATTGTTAATCTTATGCTCTGTGTTAGTATCCTTAGACATTCAAGAAATTAATTTTCAGATGAGATTCTCGATTTGTAAAATTGATTTATTTATTTCACATATATTTGAAAAATAACTTTCAAAGGACTTTTGCATTGGCAAATTTCAATTGAACCCATTTTTTTCCCAAATATTAAGATATAGTCAAGTTAGTAGTGATGAAGTAAATTAAGACTATTAGAGTAAGTTGAACAAAATGAATAAAACAAAACGAAATAAAAATGAAATAAAACGAATAAAAACAAAATAGAATGCTATTTTGTAAAAAAAAAAACTAATTTTCGTGACCCAAAATGCTTAAAATAAATTATGATGAATGAAAAACTCATAAATATTCAAAGAAATCAGGAGTATAGAACCAATATCAAAGTTCCCTTACTAATATAACAAAGCCTTGAGAAAATCTAAGAGAGACTCGTGGAGATCGAACTGACACTTATAGGAACCACAGGCGACAATAAATAATTCAAGAGTAAACACATATCCAAAAATATTCAAAATGATGTTTTGATATGTCTATATGCCAGAATAACGGATGATTTAAAGAAATATGTGAACTCATGTAATTCAATGTATATATGAAAGTAGCTGTTTAGCCAGTTAGTGTTTGGAAGTTACTTCATTGCATCTATGCATTGATATATCTATGTATAGAATAACTTCTTTTGGAATTGATTGCTCCCTTCCTTTCTTTGGAAGATTCCCATTTTTTTGTATCAAGATGGACTAGTAGAAAGCCAAATTCCTACCCAAAAATTAATCACTTCTAAAAATATAAACCTTTCAATTTAAACAAGATTATTTTGGCTGGGATTTGATCAAATAAGTGAATGAAAGTCATTATGATGTCATCGATGACATGAATATTTCAACCCCATTCCGTGACATAAAGTCGAATTGTGTGTTTTTTCTTATGTCATCCAGATTGGTACTGAAGAGCCCTAGCAAGGGTCTTACGGCAAAACATCGATGTCTACCAGTGAGGATGAAAGTGTTCCATGTAAGTGAAATTTTTACTTTTCATTAAGTATATTGTGTAGGAATCCTGTGAATGATATCTGATTCAATTCAATAACGAACTGAGTAGAGAAAAGTGTTTTTGTATAATTCAGTGTTCATATAAAGTATTTGTTTCAAATGAATTTTTCTTTCGTACAATTCAATATTTATATGAAAGTAGCTGTTTCAGGAGGGCTTTTTCTATCAGTTTGTGTCTAAAAGTTACTTCCTTGCATGATCTACACATCTATGTATAGAGTTACTTCTTTTGAAATTGATTGCTTCCTCCCTTTCACATTTTTTTTCTGTATAAATATGAACTAGTGGAAAACCAAAAAAATTCCTAAAAAATAATCACTCTTAAAAATACTATCTTTTCAATAGCCAGCAAAAAGACTGTGGTAACATCTAAATGCGACCAGTACTTGCACTTCCCTACATCAGAGGATTATTGGAAAGGATGAGAAGGATTGGGTCCAAGTACATCAGGACCTGCTTCAGATCTGGAAACACTATGCATAGCAGCTTTACAAAAACCAGGCCACCAAACGCGGCTGCGATTCTAACAATTGCATTTACCAGGTACCCTGCGAGTGCGGAGAATTAAACATCGGTGAAACTAAGAGGCCATTGAAAGTTCGCATTCCTGAGCACAAGAAACACACACAGCGAGGAGAAACCAGCAAATCCGGAATAGCAGAGCACGTTTGGACTCATCAACATAACATTAAGTGGGATCAAGCTGAAATCATCCACAAAGAGGAACACTAGTTTAGGAGAAAATTCAAAGAAGCCGCGTATATATATAGCGATTGCCTTTTTGGCTGAATTCCCCGTTAGTTGACAACGTGCTTGGTTCCATTTTTAAAACGCAAATTGAGGTGTTTTCTCCTTTTATAATTGCTTGTTGACACCGATGCGCCTACGCCTGAGCTCACGCGACGCAAACGAGATTGTCTTACCTTCCAATATTAGTATTTATGATTTTGCCCACATCTACTCAATTTTCGTGGTAGTTTTACTTGACGTATTGTAGTTTTCTGTTGAGCGTTGTTACTACCATAGTTTGAATATCGCATTTTTGATCAGAAGCGTTGTCGAATAAACCATGTAAGTTAGGTTAGGTTAGGATAAGATCCCCAAATCATGTTGGGGATCTTATCTTTTATTTCCAATATCAATTGGCAAATTATTGATATTGTAAGTTACTTAGGGTATCTGGAGGATTAAATTTACCTGGCGCCCATTAAGATCCATTTGAAATTTACTAATTTGGTTAACCCACTCCCGTCTCCACTGTTTAGCTTAGCCGCGGATACCCATCTGTTTTATTTGTTACCAACAGATGATTCAGTCTCCTCTGGTGGTTTGTGAGGTGACAAACCAACGGGGAAAAACGTAACAATATGCTCGATTGGTTTTTGCGAATCTATCCACACAAAAATTAATAACGTATATTTTCGCTTAGAATACGATCGAACAGGTTACTGCGCAGTTTGATATATCTGTTCTGGAGCTATGATTGTATTGGTACACCTACATCAGAAGCTGAATTTTTTTGACATATCACCGAATCAACAGCTATCATCTACTCTTTCGGAGGATCCAGCCGTCTTTTCTCGGGATTGGGGCTGTTCAAAGCAGGGCATAGTTGGCAGTTGGAGGCGTTAAGCCGGGTAAACTACTGTGAAGCAGTAGTTTACGCTCTGCATAAAATTATTCGAATACATCGTTAATTACACCCCCTCTTACGGGGATGATAATTATGTGATCCACAGAATAATCAATCCATGAATAATAAAGATGAACGTATCTCCAAAAAGCAATTTGCTGCAAAGCCAAACTTCCAAATCGACCGCCGAACAAAATTTGTACTCTCTCTTTCTCCGCTGTTTTCACTGCAAGGCATCTATGATCAAATACCTGATAACGCTGATTGGACTATAGAGTATAGGTTGAACCATCGCCGTTCTTCATTCGGGCTTGTCCTTTGAAGACAATTGATTCCAACTTTTGCATTCATGGTGCGGCTTAGTACCACTAACGGTAGCTGCTAGCTCTGTCTGGGGTTGGATCATAGATACTTTGTTTCTGAGCTCTGGTTTCAACAATAACGTGTTACATATTCAGGGATTGATAATACGAACTTCCCACCCTCAAATAAATCTCTTCGTCTAGATGTTATTAAAAGTAGTTTTTTAGAATCTGTGGAGAATTGGATGATTTATGCAATATCGAAAACTGGAGAAAAATGTTTTCCTTAGATAAGTAATGCACAACTATGTTCAAAATTTTGTTTTTCCCTTATTTAGCTATGGCTTTTTCGTCCATGGCAACCGATGGAAGACTTGACTTATGTGAACTGACGATTAACGAGGTTTTACCTTTCTACGTGCGCTTCCTCAAGATTTGAGATAAATTAAAAATTCAAACTTTTGTTGTATTATGAGAAATGGATGGGAAAATTAGTGACTTAATTGACGGAATCTATTTGTAACTGGATTTGAATAACATTCTTATGGAAAGCTGAACACTTCAAGAAAATGGGCGGGGAAGATTAATAATACAATTTATAAGGTTAATTTCCTTATAAATATTAATATTTTTTCATTCTTCCAATGCTTATTTCATTAAAAAAACTTACTTTCACAAAAACTGTGCAGAATATAATTTAAGTCATCCTTAATCCGAAATCACATATTTAAGTGAATTGAAGGAATTTTTTAATTTCTTAATTGATACATTCGTTGGGAACATAGTGTTCGATTTGCATATATTTGGAATATTTCGGTCTGCTACAGACAACTCCATCAAACACTTTAAATAATGAATCGGCAATATTGCTTTATGGAGGTGACATTCCTTAACACACCATAATTCACAATAAAAAATTACAACTACTTAAAAAAAGACATTCCACATGAAAAAAGCCAGAAATACGAAATTATTTAAAACTTGTGAGAAACCTGAAAATAACATTTTGTTAATATGAGAAAAATGAAAATTGAATAAAGAAGATGCAAAAATATGCAAAAATATTGAATGTTGATAACTAGGGTTAATGAAATTTTAGAGAATGTCTGTTTTGTTTCAAATAAAATATTCACAGATAATGTAGCTTTCTGAAGGATGAAGAATAAACAAACAAATTATTGAAATCGGCTAAAGAATTCGCGAATTTATTCATGGTAAACATAATATCATGTAATATATTTTGATTCAATAATTTGAACATAGTTCGATGAGTTTGTCGTCTTTCGTCCTAACACTGTTTCTATCGTATTTGTGAAGCCATTTTTCGACAAAAATTCAATGATTTGTACAATAACAAAATGTCATTGAGTGTAAAAAATTGAAAGTCAAATTTAGAAACATCCAAGTCAAACCCTATTATGATAAGAATAAATTTTTTTCAATATTTCCAATCTTTCGAAAAATAATGATAACTTACGATACATAATTAAAATAGTAAAATCTGGTGTTTCAAAACAGACGAAATCCAATGTAGCGCCCATGAGAAAAAAATGAAGTTGATGGTGGAGGCTGGAAGACGAAACGTAGAATAGCAAATCTGAAACCACCGATATGTAGCAGGGGAAAAGTGGCAACGTGGAAGTTCAATTTATTTTCGAATCTTTCAAAATATAAATCCAGAAAAAAATAAAAACCATTTTTCGAAATTTATGTGTTTTCCGGATATCTCCGGATATACTTGGAATTTCAGACATTTCTTAAGGGCATATTGTTAGATAAGTAAATGCGCGACTTTGACCTACTTCAACCATCTTCGTATCTCTCATAGTTTCCGAAATCCCAATGGTGAGGATCGAATTTGAAACACCCTGTATGTTGGTTAACCTTTCATTTCTTGGGGAAGTTGGGCATATACTATTGGACAGAGGTAGACAATAAGTCTTTGATGTTTGGTTGTAGTGACCATAAATATTTTACAGGGTTTATAATGAAATCTTATATTGTGTGGGTGGTCGACAGGGAGAAATTGGTTATACGTATGTTTACAATAAAATATTCGAGGAAGATTTCGTTGCAGACATTTTTGAGTTACTTCTAATGTGTTGAGGTAAGTATCAGTTATTCCTCCCCAAACAATAATTCCATAATTGATATGAGGTTACACAATTGTCAAGTAAAGTTCCCTATCTGGGATAATTGCACACTTGAATAGAAAACTAATTATAACGTCCTCTGCTGTATGTTTTATAATGACACTACGGAATTTCGTAATACATCATCGATTTTTTTACAACCTGAAATGTATATTTAAATAGTCGTTAGAGATACGTCAAACTTCACTTCACCCTGAATGGTAATGAGCTTTTTGAAACCCCATGAATCACCCCAACGTCTCAAGTTCTGTGTGAATCGCGCTGAGTTATGATTCATATTGTCAGACCCCAAGAAAATTATTATCAACAATATTCCTACTCTAATGGTTCGTGTTATTGCATTGTGTATCGATGTATCATTTAGAATGTTAATTTACAAGTGAATATGAACAGTGCTATCGATCATCCAGCGCTCATAGTATAATAATAGGAGAGAAAATATTATAAATTACATGCGGACTTGACCTTTTGCGTTATATAATTTATGTCAATTTTTGTTTGACATTCTCCGGGCTCGATATTACCGTCATTGATATGCCGCTGCAATCTTTCTAGCATACCGAATTAACTGATCTCTAGCACACATTTTGTATATTGGATATTCAGAAAATATTGATCAGATAGTCAAAGAATTTTTATCAGATCTGTTTCAAAAAATCTGTTTTTGTGATTAGCCCCCCCCCCCTATCAGGAACCTACTAGGTTCCTGATAACGTTTTTCCAAATAGATTTAACCGCCAGCTATTCAAATCCAATGTGAATCGCTATTTTCGCATAAGCACCACTCTGAGAGCGCCTTACGGATTTTCCTATAGTGCTTGTGTTTTGTCTTAAAAAAAACATATAATGTTATTCGATCAAAATTTTTATTGCATCGAGTACGTATAAATAATATTGATTATCATTTCTACAATATTTTGGATCATATCATCACATTAAAAAAAATTATTCGACTTCAAAGTTAATCCAATGGGATGAAATGGGATAAACTTTCAGAGACGGAAAACGAATTCTCACAATTTCCATCACAACTAGACCTCTGTGAGTTATGTACAATAAAAAGACCCACAAGTAGGTGGGTTCATAAAATAATTTTTTTAAATAAGTTTTTCTTTTTTAATCTTGTGATACAAAAATCATTCCAATTGAAATGGGTAATTTTTTAGGAGAGGTTTAGGAGAGAAAGCCTTTTGGCTTTCTACTTCAACGTCTCTATTCAAAAAGTGTGGAAAAGAAAGGAATTAAATTCAAAGTACGATGTGTGAAGATCATACATATAATGTTCCGTTCGTTTTCCAGAAATTTTTAATAGTCCCAGATAAACTAAAGTTAGTTTAAAGATAGAAATCAATTTTCATTGACTATCCGTGTTGGGAATAACACCTTAAAAGTGAAGACCTCCTTAGTCATTAATTCGCACAAGTTTAGAGACATTAACCAACTGCATATCCGTAATTTGCCCGATTCCTCGTCCACTAGATGGAGTGACATTTTGTTGTTCGCTCCATCTTAGGAAGAGGAATGAAATACTTTGAAAAATTCCGATTTTCAATTATGGAATATCACTGACTTTAGGTCGATGATGGCCACTATCGTGCACTGATGAGTGGCTAGTGAGCCCGAAACCAGTCTGCAAGTGTGCCCGTTTCAAAATTGAAGGTCGACTTCTTCAGTTGTATTGCCAATTGTATATGCAGGAAATTTTCTGTGAAGATTCCTGCACCGACGCCTGTCGGATATAATCCAATGCCCTTCGTGGTATTAGCCAGGGGAGTAGTTATTTCTGATAGACGTTAGTCCATTCAACCTATTGTGTAGATATATTCGAGACTGGTTTGTATGTTTAAAGTACATTTCTCTAGAATTGTTTAATGCCAGTCTTCAAGCATAGCCCACTGACTAATAAGAAAGTTTATATATTTTTTTAAAATGATATATTTAGTAGAACACAGGTAATGTATACTATGGTAAACATAACTGTATACACTATACGTATTCGAGATCAGTGTGGCGAAGGAGGTAGCGTAACGCCGAACTAGTGGGAAGAGAATCACACAGTCGCTTGCGCGTGGCGACCCGTCGCCACGTCAGTTTCACGTGCAGCTATAGATGTTTTACATCAAAAATCAGAACCAAATGAAATCAGTTTAATCAAAAAATAAAAAGTGTGCATGTAGCTGAAAACAAATTGGTGAAGGTGAAAACTTTTTCTTAAAATAAACAGAGCACTGTGATAATTTTAACGCATGTACGCCTATGTATCGGCAGTTGAATATTTGCTGCAAAAACAATAATTGCTCTATTTTTTTTCAGTGACCCGTATAATACCGAGTTTATGGGAGTTGAAACAATAAACGTCACGAAGTTACAAGACCATGTGATAATTATCATAATTTCAGGTGTTGCTCATTGCAGCCAGTAAATTATTCAGTGTAATTGAACAGGGTTATCTGTATGTATACAAACTCAATAATAACGTATTCCAATAAAATTGGAACTTTATGACTGAATATTTGTCGTGAAACTTCTATTCCAATAATCATGTTGGTAATTATAGTAAAATATGCATAGTTTTTGTGAAGCTGAAGTTGAAAATGAGCGAATAGCACCCAATAAATTATATCAACATTGAAATAACGGTCTGAATGTGGAGGATGTGGGCAAGACGAAAAAAAATGTGTTCATGAGGATCTATACTTCCAGTGAAATAGATATTTGCGAAGCTCCCGAGTTGATAAGTAAGTGGGTAATGGGGCGCCAGAAACATAATCAAAATTGGTAACGGCTTCATGACCAAGAGCAAATATTTCAATCCCCAATTAGCTACATTTATGCATAGCCACATCTACTTAAATATAATAAGATGAACAGGGCAGGGTTGTCATTATAGTTTATGTATTATTAAAACTTTATAATGTATTTCAGTATATCTCAACCCATCTTTATAATTATTTCTGATCCATTTATATATTAGGAAGGTGTTAGTATTTGAAAAATATACGCATGTATAATGAAACATTGTGCACAACAAAAAAGTTGGTATGATTAATCAAAATGACACCTCAGGCGTTTTGGTAGATTGGGTAAGATAGAGGGGGGGAATGATAAAAATCCTAGGACCGTCCCTAATAGGCACAATGATGTCCCACTGGCTATTTCGCTGATATACCTACTCCTGACAGTTAACATATATATTTCAACTAACTTTGTATGACACTGACACTACCCATATTGAGGTAGTTGTAAACAAATATATATTTAGCCACGGTCATCTTGGATTTTAAAGGATACAGAATTTATTGGGAAAAAAAGTTTTTGGCTCTCTACTACTTCATCTTGACACAAAAAACAAGGATGAGGGGGCAAAATAAGCTCAAAGAGCCTTGGGGCAAGTGTACGAAACATCGATGTATACCAATGAGGGTGACAGTGTTCCATGTAAGTGCGATTTATTACCATTCATTTAAAGTGGAAATCGTGTGAATGATATCTGATTTTTATTCCACAACGAATGTTTGAAATACAAACTGAGTAGAGAAAAGTATCTTCTGTATAATTCAGTGTTCATATAAAAGTATT
>WOGN01007130.1:0-12023 GCA_015342105.1 Leptinotarsa texana | reverse complement strand
ATTCTATATTAAGGATTCTTTCGATTTTTCCAATTTTATAAATGAAAAATCATTACCTCCAGGTTATATTCTGATCAGCCTTGATGTGATTTCACTTTTTAGCAATATACCTATACATCTAGTGGAGAAAAGTATTATCAAAAGATGGAATGATATGAATAAAAAATGTTCAATAATACAAAAAACGTTTATTGAAATAATTGATTTCATCTTCAACTCAAGTTGTTTCTCTTTCGAAGGTGAATACTATAAACAAATTCTTGGTACACCAATGGGAGCTACTATTTCTCCTATTATAGCCCAATTCGTAATGAACGATCTTTTCGAAAACATACTTCCTAAACTGAGTTTTGAAATTACTTTTTTAAAGAAATACGTTGATGATGTCATTTATGCAATACCTTAAGACAAATCTCATGAAATTCTTGATGTTGTCAATAGATATGATAAAAAATTACAATTCACTATTGAATCAGACAATAATCAGACCCTTTCTTTTCTTGATACAAAAGTTATCCGTAAAACTGATACTTCCTTGACCACTGATTGGTATGTAAAACCTACTAATTCAGGAAGATATATCAATTACTGCTCTTTTCATAAGAAATCAGTTTAAATCAATTTATTTAATACTCTGTTTGGAAAAAAGAATAGAAAAATTAGTACATCCTTCCCTCAAGCAAAAAATCTCAAACTTCTTAGAGACATAATAATCGAAAATTTCTATCCCGGAAAACTTCAATAAAATAATTTTCAATACCGGCAGTAATACAAATTCCGATGTGATCAACAGAAATGTATGTAATAATAATAGTTCACCTATCAATTTTTCTTATAAATCTATACCTAATCTTGGAAATTCATCTTCAAATATCATAAAACTTTTTCATAATGAACAAAATATCAAAATATGTCAAAAAAATTAAAACTATAAAGAATTTGAATACCAAATTAAAAGATAAAACGGATGCAACCATAAAGTCAAATGTGATTTATAACATTGCTTGTAACAAATGTAATTTGGATTATGTTGGAACACCATCTAGAATAACTTCACATAAAAGTGATATAAAGCCTAATAAGAAACAACCAAATTACTCGAATATCAAAGTTTTACATACAGAAAAAAAATTTCCAAACCTTTTTCTTGAAATTGTTGAAATTGATGAGTCTTCTAATTGTATGAATAAGAGAACTGACATTGATAATCTCAGCAGTATATACAGTAACTTACTGGAACTACACCAGAAATTATTAATAATAATGAAAATTGTATCAATCAACTTTCCCTTTACTGTCAAAGATTATCAAATCATCAAGCCCATTGAAAAATAACATTTATGTGAAGGTATGACATTCGTCAAACCCAAATACTCCATTGATGTTAATTGTTTTTACTCATTTTTACTATAAGTATGATTTGTAATTTTATTCATTGGTAGAAAAACTCACAAATCAATAAATTGAAATAAACTGATTTGAACTGGTAATCACGAGAAGTTCGAACGTGTCATTTGTATGAAATGTTGAAACATTTACAGGATACAGAATATTCTATTTGAAAAAATTGTACCCTATATATTGTTTCCGAAAGTTGAGATTCCAGAAACTATCATAGTGCTGTTGACTAACTATTCCTAAAAAAATCCACTTGATTGCTGTAGACATGTGGGTGGTGAATTAAAAAGTATTGTCTGCAAAATAGATTTTTCTGGAATAACATGCCAATGCTATAATGGAAATTCGAAAACAAAAATTCCTTACAGAACTGAAGAAATTGAAATCGAATGATGTATTTATATACGGGATGTTCCATTCAAAAAAATTTTGGTTGGTCAACCAGTATGCGAGAAAATAAATTTTAAAAGATGGTATTTATCGATATGATTGCAAAAAATATTGATCAAATCTAAAAATTATTGTTAACTCACCCTGTACAATCATGTGCCTAAATACAAATTCGTATTTAGATTCCTTATATCAACGATATGTTCTAAAACATAACTTTATTTGGTAAAAAACTGCAGAGATTCCATTTTTATAGTTATCTATAGATGTAAAATGTTTCAATGTTCCATTTTCTTCACTAAACAATTGCTGTTGCAGATGCAGACTTCTGCTGTGGTTTACAAACTCCTGATGATGGAAAATTTGATAGTCAAAATCGACCAAGAATCAAACAGCGTGGTCTGTTTGCAATATACTTTCCCGTCTGTATTGAATGTTAGCAATGTCATTCCTCATTACCTTGAATTCATACGTACAAGGTGTTACCAGAAGTTAATAATTGTTGAAGAAGATACAAGATGAATTTTCGATAGTTCATTTCAAGTATTTTGGTAACATCTTGTTCCAGTAGGTGCAGACAATTTAGGAAATTCATAAAAATGAGGTTGGAGAAGAAAATACTATAATTATTTCAGATAAAAATAGTGGTACCAGACGATTAACCATTATTCGAATTATTTTTCAATGTTGAAAAAATTGAGTCATGATCAATCTATGAAATATCCTCAAGGCATATTTTCATGACATTGAGTTGAATTGTCACAAGTCGATATAAAACTCACCATACATGAAAAAGATGTAAGAACTCATAAGGATTATGTTCTCACGATAAATAATTTCAACCTGTGGTAGAACTCCATTTTATCTCAAAGTGGAGTGGAGTAGATTTGCGAAGAATGAAAACTCATAATCGTCTCCGCAATTTATAATCTCCTCAGATGTTAGAATAGTGAAACCATCAATCAGTGCATGCTTCGAACCTATATCTGTTCATCATCAGCCAATTAATTTGAAATTCTACAATAAAAAAAGACCAACAAAACAATAATCAATACAATGAAGTATAAATTACATGAAGAAGAAAGTATTGCAAAATGGAGAAAAGCAAATTGTCACATGTTACCAGTGAATAAATGGTCACAATGGCAAGTTTATAATAATTAAAAAGATTTTGTTTCAATTAGTAAACGATGAAAGTTTGTAGAATCATTTCTATAAAAGATTGAACTATGGGAGGCTTAGAGCCTTTATATCCATTCATCAACATCAAAATACCGTTTAGTTCGGATATCTTTCATTATAATTCGTTTTCTCAATCTCGAAGAATTTTTGAAGAATGGAATCTCCAGAAAATTTCATATTTTAAAGTGGTAAATATCCAAAACTGTTATAAATATCCATTTATTCAACTCTATGTAGAATTGGATCTAACTTCCCCATCATTTCCTGAGTCTGCGCCTATTTTATTTGTTACCCTATAGATGTTCCTTTCCTTTGTCGGAGTCACGAAAATCTCGAGGAATCTGCTAATTGCAGATCCCAAGTAGTTGAAGTTATGCGGGAGAATGTAAGCTTTGTTCCTTTACTCGGTAAAATTTCAGTAGTTATATTTGCTTGCCATTAGCGGGGAAAATCACGTCTTTGTGTCGTCCAAGTAAAAAAGTAGGTACACAGAAAATGAAAATGAGCGCCCATTTTCCAAGATGAAATAATGACTACACTCATAAGAAGAAGTTGATCCATCCCAAGGTTATATGACTGAAACAATATTTCATTCCATATTCATTTATTCACTTATTTAGTTATGTGTAATATTGAGTGATTTTTTTGCCGGTATCTTTTTGGCTACACTGTTTTTGACATATCACGCATGAATCGTGTCTTGTGTCATTGTCAGACATGTTCGGTTCGGTCTATAATTTAACCATGAATCGACTGTCATCAATCCGGCCCGCGACAGCCGATGATTTACTGTCATCAATCTGGCCCGCAACAGGCAATGATTACCTAATTTTTGTTACTATTACTGTGATAAGTTGAAGAAGAAAACACAGAATGATAATTATTCGGTTTTATTTACTTGCAAGGTAAAACTTAACGACAGAAATGATGACAAAGAAAATTTAACTAAAGTATCTGAGTTTAAGCATATTAATAACTAACAAATAATTGAAATGAATCACAGTAAAACAAAAACACTAATGAGATTTATGTAATTATCATTTTCCACCGACAATACTTTGTAGTTGTGGATCTCATCGGTTAATTGAGATCTGTAAACATTCTTTGTGTACTTCAAATATTTTATCACACAAGTAAGTAATACCAAAAACAGAAAACAACCCACTAGCAAATTTATGCAAATTATCAAATTATTCCAGTGGAAAACTCTTATAAAATTCCAACAAAATTGAATTTTAATATTTGTTCTTAAGCATCTGCACTGCACCGCAAATCAATAATTTCCATTTGGACTTCCTGAGCCAGGGTTTCAATGTCATAATCAAAAGGATTTCGAAAAATCCTAATTTCATTCGCAATGATATAAAAATCTAAAAAACGAGTATCAAAATTTATCTTCAAAGCAACGAAACTTTCGATTGCAAAATTGACGGGAAATTCAGTGTCTGTAGTATGGCTGAATATTTCACATGTTTCAAAATGTGTGAAACATTGTTTACGTAATTGCGATTGAAATAGTATCATTTTCTGCCTGAAGGATTTGATATTGGTGTATAAATCAGGAAGAAGATGATTTTCTCTCTGCAATCTCAAATTCAGTTCGTTCACATGATTTGTCAAATTGTCGGAATTGTCGGTGATTCAGCCCAGTGGATCTGATGAAGTTAACAACTGATATGACTGGTTTTAGAACTTCATACATATCCAAACATTTTCCGCACAAGGACTGTTGATGAATGATGCAATGTAAGACTAATGTTTTTAAACCACCATCATTTTCTACAGCCTTTGACACAAGTACAACCACTCCTTTATTTTTACCATACATATTTTTGCCTCCATCAGTTGTTATAGATTTCAAATTTCTCCATCGAAGGTTCTTTTTATCAATGGCATTTTCAACTCCCTTAAAAATATCTGCCCCAGTTGTCGTACCATAAATACTATCAATATCAAGAAGTTCTTCATACACTTCATAGCTTTTATCTACTCCGCAAATAAAAATCAACACTTGAGCAGTATCTGACACATCCGTTGACTCATCTAATGCTAAAGAAAACCACACGATTTCCATTTTTGTAAGATAGTTGAGATGATATATTTTCTGCGATGTCTTGCACCCTCCGAGCCACGGTGTTTGCTGACAAACTGACACTTTTGAATAAATTTACCTTTTCGGGACATATTTCTTCAGCTACTGCAATCAAGCATTCTTTTATCATTTCTCCATCGGTGAATGGTTTGCCACGTTTTCCGATTTCAAGAGCCACACGGAAGCTGGCGCGAGTTGCAGTAATACATGACAAGGATTTGAGGTTCTTGGCGAAACCCATCGCAAACAGTAAGTGGGGTGGCGGAAGATGGTTTAAAAATTATTGAACAGGCCAAAGAGCTCGAAAAGAGGAGTCCCCACGATTTGAACGATCTATATATAATGTGCTTGAAAATGTGTATACTACTTTTTTAGCATTGTTTACTATAGTGTTATACTTTTCAGTTTTGAGTTCAATATCACAAACAAGCGATAAATTCATACTATTTTTTCTTGTTCATTCACTTACTATATTGTAAAATTTTGAAACATTATTATTATTATATTATCCCTCTGTATGTAATTTTTTATCCCTGTCAATAGGCCATCAGGTTTATATATCAGAGAAATAAATAAATGATATATTATCACATATGTAAAGATCAGCTAAAAATGATTCACCTCGTAATTAGCTTTCCGGAATATTTATTCGTTTTTTTATTAATCTATTTTGCGTGTAGAAATTAAAACAGTGTCGGATGATTATCCATATTTTTCTTCACTTATACTGTTTGTATATATGACTAACAAAGGTACCAGACACAGGGAAAACAAATATTGTTAAGAAAACAACCTATTCAAAAGTAACCGCTTTTCTTCCAAAACTTTCCAAACATGTACCCTTCATTTTGTCTGAACCAGACAGCGGCAGACGTACTGATGGACTGTAATTTAGAAATTAATTCTACTATAAATTTGAATCTTTCACAATACTGTTGCTGTGAACCGTATCGCAACTAATGCGATACGGTTCAAAAAGTTTCGAAAACTGACAAAATTATTGAATATGGAGGTTGTAAACTAGATCGATGTGCAACACCAATAAAATGTGAAGTGCATATTAACTCGTTGCTTGGACTATTAATGAAATTAACATTTTACCGAGTATAGCCATTCACACTACTTATTATAATGTAGTTACACCATAACTTCCGTTGAGGTCTCAATAAAGTAGCGAGTTTATTTGCATAAATTACCGACTCTACGTACCAATTTACTTTCAGGAATTCGGAAAGAGTTATGCAGTGACGTGCAAAGTTGCGACGGACTGAATGCCAATAAATGTGAGCGGCTAGTTCACGAAATGAGGATATGCATCAACTGAGACAAAGTTATTTCGAGGTGTACACAAACGGACTTGATGATATCACCACCCAATGAATGCCACTCTTCAATATTTCAGATTTGAATAAAACATGTGAGTTAATTCCAATTTTTTCTCATACCACCAATTATTGCTCTAATAGATAATATGTTTTCCATTTGAAAAATCAGCATGTTAATTGGCACAATTTAATGAAATTTGGTTCTTCTTCGATTTCTTAATATTCTCAAAGATACCTTGCTCAGTACCTTTATCGTTTTATCAAAAAAGCTGAAACGACAATAATATAACGATAACAATTTGATGAAATTTCTCCAACTATTCAGTTCCACCAAACTGGTACAAAAAGACATAACCTCGAAATCCTCATTCGAGTTATTACATTATTAGTTCCAAAGAGGGTCTATTCGACCCTCTACCGCAACCCGCAAGAGTTTATTGTGGCTCACACCTATTCACACTCGAGTAAATAAACCCAGCTTCTTAATGAAGTCGGTTAGTTCGTATGGTGAGTGGTCTCTCAGGTCAGATGGTAAGAGTACGGCTCTGCCGAACTGTAGAAACCTGATTCGGTCCCCAGCGGGGCAGGCACAAAGTATGTGCTCTGCTGTTTCATCATTTTCGAAACAGAGGCGACACACACTGTCTTCCGACAGTCCGAATCTCTGCATATGATGATTCAAATGACATTGGCCTGTAAGGAGGCCTGTTAGACATCGTAGTTCATCCCTACTGTAGTCCAAAAAATCTTTGGTATAAAGCTTCAAAGGGTGAATAAACGCCAGGAATCCAGACCAGAGACAATTTGTTAAGTCTTCTTGTCGAGGAGAGTCGTTTCTGGCAATTTGCTACCAATTTAGACGTTACTCGGTAGGAGCCAAGAGCTTCCAACGCCGTTTGACTGTCCGAGAATATTTTTATTGACTTGTGTATGAGGTCTCCGCATTCAATTCAATAGCGTAAATTTCCGCTTGAAATAAAGTTGCATAGGTTCCTAGGCAGGTTGATATCTCTGTACTGGGTCTGCGACAGAACCGGAAGGTGTTTTTGATCCATCTGTGAACCATCAACTATCTGCTCTTAATATTTTCTTCTCCCGAAGGATCCAGTCCTCTCTATTTGGGAACAGAACTTTACAAGGCAGTTCGTAGTTAGAGTTGGAGGCATAAAATCAGAGGTCATTTCCAGAATTCTGTGACTTCCAGTGTCAACCAACAGTCTGTTGCACTCTGCATTAAATTGCTTTGTGCAATTGGCATCTAGACTCTTTCTTCAGAAAAATGTGGAGAGGAGGTAGATCTAGAAGGATCTCCATGGCCGCACTACAGGTGGCCAGACAAGCTTGTCTATGTAAGCCTGAGCAGTTTTCTGTAAAGCCTTCGGCCACCAGGCAATTGCATCATAAGTGATCATTGGTCATAAATCCAATGGATTTGTTTGGGACCTGAACCCCAAGTTTTACTTACTACAAATCCTTCGATCTGTCCATAGGGACAGTGTGGTGCTGTGTAAAATGGTTTCCAAGTGAGCGCTCCAGGTGAGTTTTTCATCAAGAACAATGCCAAGATAATGTCAACTAATTCGTTCCACCAAATACAAGACATCACCTCGTTACTTCAAATTGTCTTATTGTGTACACTGACATATTTCCAGTTCATCTCGACGCTAAAGTAACTTAAATTTGAATTTTAATCCGATGAACTTATTTCTTATTCTACCTTTCTTAGTCAATATTATAAAATTCAATATTTTTGTTCGTAAATATTTCTACTACAAAATAATAAGAATTTTTTCAAAAGATAATTGCGCTCTGCATGCTGAAAAACTTATGAAATCACAGAAAATTTCAGTAAGTCATTAATCAAGAAGAAGATAACATTTTTTAAGTACAATGTTATTGTTATTATTGGAGTCTATGCTTTTCTCAATAAGAAAATGTTTAAATTATCTTTAGAATAGGTCCAAAACTGACCTGGAATCATCATATTGATAACGTGTAAACCTTAATGGCCAGAATTATTGCTTCAAAGCTATTTTCAGGGTTTGATGGTTGTAGCATGCACGTTTTTATGCTAGACGATTCGTCAACAACTGCGTTAGACGTTATCAAAAGCGATGAGGTGGACGAAGAGCTTTAGTTGCCTATTCATAGTAGATCTGGTATTTATCAGCACCATTCAAGATCGTAAAACAAACATTCTGAATTGCAAAACATGCAATGATTCGTTCGTCTTGGAAATTAAAGCAACAAGTTTTATGTGATTCATTACTGTTCCGAAAATAATGCTGAATCTTCAGCTATTACCTGTCTATGAAAGGAAAGTTGTCTATGAAAGTAAAGGAGCAGCAACCAGAATTCACCATTCGCTGTGGTCAAACGTAGACTCTGCAGATTACATTTAATTAAAGCATGTGAAGTACAAAATTATTTGCCGTGTGAGTCACACAGTCAAGATTTATGTAATCCAAATTTCATGGAAATACCTCTTACATCTTTCAAGCAAAAATACATACTACAAAAACGTGTGTTCAGTAATGGCTCTCATGTCGCAATAAAATACCCGAACAAGCTGAAAAGTTGATTACCATGCCTACAAGGTAAGATGCATAGCTTCTAGAAGTAGATAATAATCTGAGACTGGCAACGGAACTTCTTACCGCCCATGGTCCATTGAGGTGCCAGAACAATGAGAGCTCTTGCAGGTCAATTGTGTCTATTTCGTCGAAACAGTAAAATACTTGGAAAAGCCAAGCTCTGGCCGTCAAAAATCTCCCAATTCTATTGCCCCTGAAGTACGAAAAGCATCCTCCGGAAATTTTAAGGTCCATTGAGTTCAGCATTCGTGATTCTACCTAGCACCACTTAAGAAACCTATGGCGATTCGAAACAGCGCTGTTTGGTGGTGGATCACGAATATTTTGTTTTTGGGCTACAGTTTCGACCAGTAACCTCGCAGTGAAAGACAAGAGAATGAGTCTTCTTCAGAGTCGACGTCAAAGCTGCACTTTGTAACGGACCGTTGTGGAACCTCGCTTGTCTTCACCGCTTGATATTCATGGACCTAGTCCTCAAGTGAACCCCTATATGGAGTCTTTATGAGAGAAGATGTTGACTGAATTTTTTTTTTCAAATCGTTCATATTGAAAATAATGTGTAACCAGTAAACTATGTTCAGAGGAACTTTTTCCCTTTATTGAGTACTCATTCCTCTTCATTTTTAACAAGTACCTGAATATTCTCTTGAAATAAATGTTCTTTTTCCCTCTTCACTAGAAAATAATATGCGACATTCCGATGACTTACTATTGAGGCTGAAACATCTTAAGATAATTCGATATCTGTGCTTTCGAGCGTCAATATATTATTGCACATCATTCATAAAAGATTCTGTGATTCCAATTCGATAATGATAAGTGTCCAACAGTACCTAATAAACTGGGCTCAGGTTATGCCAACAAGAGTGTCATTTTAGTTCACAACGTAAAGACCAGGTAGTATCTCATAATTCGCATGCAATCACCTCCTCGATGAATAAAACAAGGCAGCCTTCAATGATACATGAATACTTTATGCTAATACAGAAGCATGAGATCCCTTGCCCACTTCACTGACCGCTCGACAGTTGCACACAAGTCTTGGGGAAGGCGGTTCAACGGTAATGACTGCGACACAGGCTGCAACAGAATTTGCAGGCGCGCCGTACAACGCATGCGCCGTTCGGTAGTGAGCCGAACATCGTCGATCCATACGTATGGAACGGCTGCCATTTTGGTGGAACATTTCGTTAATTGTTGTCTCCGTAACGAGCGAAGGTAATGCGGGCTTCCTTGAATTGTTGACTTGAAGTTTATGCTGTTTGTTTTCGTGAATTTCTACTTACTGTTATGGCTGGGGCTGTTCTGGCTCGAAGCCATTCAAAAGTCAAGGAACTTACTGTTTTGTGAGCGGCCGGTTGCCCTTGATGTGATCGTTCTCGAATTCCTACACATTCAGCAAAGTCAAACGATCCAGATTTTCATGTACAGTATGTTCAGCGATGTGGTAGACAACAGAAAAAACCAAAATTTTCATCATTCGACGAAAATTCATTTTTGATGAAAAAGTTTACTTTTGTAAAAATACGACCCTTGAGAAAAACCAGTTGTATATAGGGTGCCTAAAAACTTAAATTTGTTAACAAGAGTTGAGTACCCTTATTGTAACTTTTTGAATATCCATTAAAATTTGTTTGGTGCAAATTTACATTTCACTTATCACCTTGATTAGGGCTCTGATTAGACACCTTGATTAGATCTCTGAAATAAATGATTTATATTCTGTCCAAACAAGCAGCATAATGCTCCATAACATTATCGTGCATAGTGTACGTAACCTCCCATACAAGGCTGCTTCTACAGAGTCGTACTAAGTAACGACCCATATTTTTTTATGGAGCGTGGTGATCATGTTTTGATCACTCATCTATCATTGTTTGGGTTGCTTTTTTGTTGGAGTAATATAGTTTAGTTGTCAGTGTCAAGCGAAACGTTATTCTTTGTAACTTTTGCTAGCAAAGCAAATACTATTACCTACATTTGATCCATTGTTATGGTAATGAAACTTGTTAATATGAATATGTTATTAAAAAATTTCATGAATTATTCAAGGCACATGTAACGAAATTAAAGGTCTGAAAGCTGGTCAAGAAAGTCTATGAAAGTGGATTCGTGAGAGAAAATAGTGAAACATTCCCAAATTCTTTTCACGAAGATAGAGAAGTAGAAAGCCGAAACCTTCATTTCCAAAGGGAATAATAATAATAATAATAAGTATGTGTCTTTATTCTGTCAATCTAGTTAACATATAGATTTTTTACATTTGGAACATTAATGATCCTAGGGCTGACGTCAAAGGCGAAGTTCAGATCAATAATTTAAAATTACTGATTTTTTCTACCATTTAACCTCACACAAGCTTAACATTATAGAATATGCCTATAATACATAATTTGAAAAAAAAATACAATAATAGGGACCCTTAACAACTTAGATATCTGAAATGTATTAATTGGTTTATTGCTTCCACAAAACATACTTATTGTAGTACTTAAAATTAATCACACTCACTTCTAAATTTCGTTTCGAATATCGTTGTACACGTAACCAATTTGGTAACTGAAGGACCGTTAAAAGAATCCATGATAGTGAATTGGTGGTGTTAAAATACCTTTAAATCGAATATTATTGTATGAACATCGGTTCGAAATGAAATTTGTTTCATACAAGTAAATCGGAATCGTTATTCTGTGAAATAAGCATGATACATGCAACCGACCCGTTTCAATCAATTTATTGGAAATACTTTCTCGCCTTCGAACCCCATGAATGAGACGTAAACATGAATTCTGAATTTTTTGGATTTTTTGCTTATATGCTTTCGCTAAGCATGGACCGTACACTGAATCAACAAAATTCAGGGTAGACAAAACTAAATTATCACATATCATTATTTTTGTTGCTTTTGTAAAAAAAATTATATTTCCATAAATAATCTTAAGAGTTCCATGAGCCATTTGAATAAGTTTTTTCACGTGTGTTTCGAATAATTAATTACTTTCGAGGATAAGCCTCAGATTTTTCGCTTGATCTACAATGGAC
>WOGN01007129.1:0-12024 GCA_015342105.1 Leptinotarsa texana | reverse complement strand
AACAGAAAAACAGATTTTAAACAGATTTTTTTTTAATACTTCTCGGTGATTTCAATATAAATTTTTTATCAACAAATTGTTATTGTTCAGAAATAACAAATGTATTCGAATCTTCTGATTTTACTGCCACAATCGAGGAAGCCAGAAGAATTTCCCTAGACACTGCTACCTGCATACGTAATATCCTAACTAATATTCCTGATTACCTTTTTGTGACAGGTGTTCTTGAACCCTGTTTCCAAGTCGGATCACTTGGGACAATACATGCTGAGTGAATTTACGGTACATAAAAAAAGACGCCGTTCATAAAAGAATAATTTCTTTTCAGCTATAGACACATTTAAAGGCGCCCTTGAATGTTTCGACTGGAGTATTTTCGAGAACACGGATCGTTCTCCGGATGCTTTGGGTGGAACTTCTTGTGGAGGTCTTGAATTGTTATGTGGTGGATATGTTTCCTTTGAGGAGGGTGGGACATCTCGCGATCAAAGACCTCTAGTCAGTTGGTTCGGTGATGAATTGCGCTCTAAGAGGAAAATCCTCTCGAGCATCAGGGTTGCCCAAAACGCTAGGAAAGATTCAGGTACAGAAAAAATCTACAAACTTTACACAAAATTTACAAATAGTCTATACAACGGGCAAAACGAGAATCGTATGAAAGTTTTTTGGCATATTCTCCAAATATCGGTAGAGATACTTGGAGGATCATCAATTATGAATGTAATTGGAGTCCTTCAAGGAAGGTTGATACACCGCATTCGGAGAATGACTTTAATGATTATTTTGTCGATATTGTAAATTGTCTCATTTCATTTCTTCCTGAAGTAAATTAGGAAGCGACTGATTTCTTGAAAAATCTTAAAACGCCAGTTAACTCCTTGGTATTGTTCCCCACCACCCCCAAGGAAGTAACTGAAAGTATTCAGTCTCTGAAGAACTACAATTGTTGGGACTATTTTGAGCTCAACAGTGGGATTATCAAAAATATTGCCAGAATGATTGTGTACCCATTATCTCTTTTAATGAATGAATGTTTTGCTCATGGGGTTTTTCCTGCAATATTATAAAAATCTGTAGTCGTGCCTCTTTTGAAAAAAGAAAACCCCCACATTATCGACAACTTTCGACCAATTTCGATAATACCTATACTTGAGAAAGTTATCGAAGTAATTGTCAAAATCAGATTAATAACATACTTGGAAGCTAATTCTCTTTTCTATAGAAAGGGTAAGACTACAATCAATGCTCTTTTGAATATCATATCCAGTGTAGTGCTAAGTCTTGAGGAGGGCAAATATTCATTTATAACATTTTGCGATCTATCGAAGGCATTTGATTGTGTTTCGCACAAAATTCTGCTTGAGAAACTTTCCTATTATGGTATCCGAGGGCTGCCTCTTAATTTTTTTTATCCTATTTGCACGATATATCACAGTGTGTATTATTACATGGGATTAAATCGAATGTGAAATCTGTCAAATATTGTATACCCCAAGGTTCTGTACTGGGGCCAATTTTGTTCTATATATATATATATATATAAATGAGCTATATTTCCATATACTTTCCAAAATATGTTTTCTATTTGCAGACGATACCACTTTGGTGTAGTCTCACAGTAATGTGAATGATTTGACTATTTCTGCTAATGCCACCGTGAAGTCTGCGAGCAACTGGTTTGTTTCAAATAGGCTTCTCCTCAACGAGGCTAAAAATCAAAACTTTTTTATTTCCACAAATACAAATTTAACCTCGGGTAAATGTGTTAAGCTACTTGGGATCCATATAGACGACAGATTGAACTGGTCATGTCATGTTGACAAACTGGCCAAGAAATTATCAAGTGTTATATTTATGATTCATACACAGTAAAAATAAATATCTCAAAGTGAAGAATATTATCTCGATTAAAAGAAATCTTGCGCTCCTATATTCATGAAGAAATATTTTTATAAACTGTGAAATATATTATCTTAAGTTGAAGTTGAATCATTACTTCAAATGGACTAAATAAATGCTTCTTTCGAGTAGAACAAAAATATTCCACCAAGATTGTGCATACATTTCAATAGAAATCACATTAGCACAAGAGAAGTAAGTATGCATTCTTTAGTCTGAGCTCAATTAATCTCGAAGCAAAACTGTTTTGGGTTTTGAAAGAATGATATGTTAACTTGAAACACTATGAGAAATTAATGGGCTGTTTCAGGCCATTTTTATTGAAAATTATATATTATAAAAGTAAATCATCTACCAAGTATCCCACAAAATTTTCGGTTTATATGTCAATTATCAACTGAACAAGAGCAATTGAAAATGTGAGATCGCCCGCGGCAAACGAGCTTCGAGCGGTGGCAACCGGGCCTGTAGTGGAGATTATGAATCGCTGCTATCGTCAATTCAATTTAATTTTCTTCAAAGTAATGTAGATATCAATTCTGGGTAACTAGCATTTTTGAGAAAAAAGTTCTATAATAAATAAAGAGTACCTTGGGATTCCAAGACATAATTTCGGATTTTTCTCTATGACATAAATAGATCTTCTCTCAATATTGTTTTTCGAATTCCAGTTTTCAACTAATATTTTAGACAAAGTACAATCTTATGATGTTTCAACAGAAGTCATGTCTGATGTACTCAAACTCTCACTGTCCTTGGGGGAACTTAGTGTTCAAAAGCTACTGCTTTTTCAAGTGTATGAATATACATACACTTGAAAAAGCTACTGTGCTAACGAGACTTGTTGTGATCATATTTTTTCAAATCAAGTTTGTGGAGATCAAATCGCGAGGTGTAGTTTTTGAAATTACTATCGATCTACTACTATCGGCCGAATCAATCTGAAAGAAAATCTTCTTTTATTATTTTCCTTAACTTCTTCTTGCTCATTTTTGGAATGAGATCATTATCCATTACCTTTGTCCTAATGGATTCGAGGGTTGGCGCTTTATTCTTAAAAAAGAAAGAATGAATGGTATAGCGTACAAAATTTTTCTGGTACTCTTCCAATTCAATTTTTTTTCTACCATTCAATGTACTTTTGGAACTTGCACAATCCCAGTCACCTTTTTTTCACGTACAATGCGTTCAATTGTCGACAAGGATATTCCCGTTAATAATGAACACTGGGCTACAGTTTCCATTGTACGGAGTTGTATTTTTTGAATTTTCGTACACTCTACAGACAATCTGTTTTTCTTCTAACGACATAAACTTCCGCTTTCTTTGTACATTACTTGGACCTGCTACGGCATCCATCTTAATACTATAAAAATAATGAAATTCAATCATATTATTCAGCTATTTGTCAGTTATTCACTTACCTCAAAAACTATTTTGAAGTTGATGTATTTTGAAAAACACTTTGTTGTGAGATTTTCACTAGAACAGATTAACAAATCCGCAGCACGTGTTTCGCAGCACAGCAGCTTTTTCAAGGGTGTTCACTAACAAACTGAGTTCTACATACATTGTGATTTATATATAGGTACTTTACTATCTACCTAGAAACTAATAATATTCTAGGAACTAATTAATGACAGTTATACCTGAGTTTAACCAACATTTAAACATGAGTTTAATGACTAGGTCAACTGATTATCTCACAATAAAGTGTAGATGTGATGAAAGTCTATGATAATGTATTTTGAAAAACAAGTATCGGCCAACTCTATCTTATATTTTAAAGTTGATAAATATATCAGTTTATTTAATAAATATAATAAAATATATTTAATAAATTCAAAACAAAGTCACCTTCACAAGGAACAGAACATACTACGCCTATGCAGATAAGGACGCTTGATAATGAAGAAACCGAATGACAAGTTATGGCATTTTAAGGACGCAAATATAGTAGACCTGCGAAGTGTTGATCAGTTTACCGATGTTTCAAGTTATGGCATTTTAAGGACGCAAATATAGTAGACCTGCGAAGTGTTGATCAGTTTACCGATGTTTCAAAGTATTTAACGAATTGGTTCACCAATTCTTTCGTACATCCTATCGATATACAGAAGCTATCTTGTTACGGGGGGCAAATTTTATGGAATCATCTTACTTTTCAGTTATTTACAATGGCGATGCATAGACAATAAAAATGACCCCGGTAAGAATAAAGGCAAAAATATACATATTTACAGGTAAAATTTCGAAACTATGTGTCCTTACTGAGTGGGTAGAGGAGTAAGTTTAACTGTTGGGCGAGTGTAAGAGCCATATTTCGTTCGTACAAGCGCCGTTCTTATTATCCCATCTTTGCCTGGGAATGTTTTCTCGATAATAGCCAATGGCCATTGTAATGGAGGAATATTATCCTGAATGATAACAACAATCACACCGACTTCTATAGGATTAGACGGGGAATTCCATTTTTGCCGAAAGGTATTTCATGTGCCAACGCTTCCAGTAATGTTGGACTATACGAGTCTTATAGTTTGAATCTGTTCAGAGGGTTGATCTTTTCGTTCAGACAATATTCCAATGGTAGTGATTTCAGTGGGGAACTATACAAAAAATGCGCTGGGGTTAGAGCTATTGGATCGGTGGGATCATTACTTAAAGAACACAAGGGTCTCGAATTGAGAAGAGCTTCGATCTATACGAGAACAGTATTGAATTCTTCATTGAATTCTTCATTGAATTCTTCATAACTCAAAATTTGATTTCCTACAACCTTGACCGAATGGACTTTCACACTTTTCATAATTGATTCTCAGATTCTACCCCAATGACTGGCGAAAGCGGGATTAAATCTAAATGATATTTTCTGAAAGTTTAACTCTTTTTGAAACGCATCTTTGTAGGTTTGGGATTCAATGAGCTGATAAACCTCTTTTAATTGTGTTTCAGCTCCTTTGAAATTCGAACCTTGGTCTGAAAACCAGATTTCTTAGCTGAAAACCAATGCAGTTAAGAAAGATTCAGTTGATGAGGAAGAGGCAAGTTCTAGGTGAATGGCTTTCATAGCTAAGCAAATAAATAAACAGACATACGCCTTTTGGCTTTTAATACCTCTCCTGTGACTCATGGTGATTTGAAATGCTCTTGTATAATCAACTCCGGTTGAGAAAAAAGCTTTGGATTCATTAACTCTTTCTTTGGAAGATCAGCCATGATTGTATAAGTAGGTTTAGTTTTCAGTTTCAAACAGTGATTACACTTCCAGACACGTTGACGAATAATATCGCGAGCAGATAAAATCCACTATTTTTGTCTTAATATTGGCTTCAGCAAGTAAGGTCCAGTATGACAATTAATTTTATGGTTGTAATCCATCAAAATATTTACGAACAGATCTGTTTTTGGTAATAAAATGGGGTGTTTTGTTCAAAACTGAGAGTAGAATTCCTTAATCTACCTCCAACTCTGATAAATAATACCATCCTTAATAAAAGGTTTCAAACGGAATAAACGAGAACATAATGGTTTATTTTTCAAAATTTTTTATATAAAATCTCTACAAAAGTATCGTTGTGGAACGCCTTTTATCAAAGCGAGTTCTGCCTTTTCCAAAACAGCAATATCAACAACTTTACGAACAGGTAATATTTTGGCAAATCTCAAAACAAAAATGGTTGCATTCAATACCTTTGACCAAGAAGAGAAATAATTTATGAGAGAATATAATGGCGACATTGTTTCATCAGATGATAATAAAATCAATTTTTCTTTCTCAATTTCATTGATTTCAATCTCATCTACAGACTTTACTGGCCACTCAGAGGGCTCTAATGTCAACCAGGAGGGTCCACAAAAAGTGGGGTGATTCATAAGCGCGAATGGTGTCAAGACCTCTGGAGGCACAGTCCTAGGTGTTCTGCTTACCAGAAACGAAATACCAATGTTTAGTTGGTAAATAACTACATATTTTGGAGATTCTGTTAGAGAGGGAGAATGTATCCAACTCAAAGTAATCATAGAATCAGAAAAAGCATATACTTAATTTATTTTATGTCTAGGAGAGTAAATGTTTATTGCATGCGATAAAAGTTTAGCTAAAGTACTGCTGTATTCAGCTCTAAACGAGCTAATTGGATGTAGGACTGATTTTTGATGTGCACAAAGAAATGTTACTGTAACATTGTTTTGAGAAACAGAACGATAATAGATGACAGCCGCTATTCCTGCTGGACTCGCATCTGAAAAGCCAATGAGAGACAGTAGGGAATTTTCAAGTACTGTAATGTGTCTAGGAACTTCAAAAATATTCAACATAGGTTATTCCAAATGAATTTTATTCCACATTTTTACTAAATTCTCCGGATCGGTTTGATCCCATTCAAATTTCAAATTCAGAAGTGTTTTTTGGTCAAAATTTTGAGATAGAGTGTTAAGGGGGCTAAAAAGCCAAGAGGATCAAAAGAGCGTGTTAAAAAGGTAAAATTGCACGATTTGTACAAGGATCAAACTGTTTCTCAACTTTAAAATTAAATTGGTCTTTCAGAGGATTCCACTGTAGACCCAAAATTTTCAGCATACTCCTGTGAAATTCTACTGGATTCGGAAATTTTAACGAATATGGAATTTTCTAAATATGGAATACTCCGGAATTAGACATCCATTTAACCATTTAACCTAACCATTTTGGGAATCACACGTTAAAAGGTAAGACCTCGTTAGTCCTTAGCTCGCACAAGTTTCTCATCTTTTGAGAATTGTCGTTCGTATGGGGGTGACAGCTGGTTAACGGAAAAACAGATTTTAAACAGATTTGAAATCCTCCAGATTGGAACAAATCCTCTATTTGGGAATAAGCTTCAAAGGCCTTTGTAATTGATGGAAAGCTACCTACTAGGTCATCCATGTACATATCTCTTTCTATTGGTACAATAGCATCAGGATATTGTTTTGCTTCATCTATAACTAATTGACAGTTCTCAAACTGACAAAAGTTGAGGGTTTCACACCAAACGTTACGGTATTTATTTGATAAATTGAAATAGGATCCTCCTGATGAAATCGCCATAATTGATAATGTCGATGCTCTTCAAGAACATTAAATTGTCTGAACATTTTTGCAAATCTGAGGTTACCGCTCTAGGAAAAAGTCTAAAATTCATTAGAATTGTGAAAGGATTATTTTGTAACTTTGGTCCCGTGTGCAAAATATCGTTTAAAGAAATATTTTTATCGGTTTTCATACTTGCATCAAATACTATTCGACATGGTGTAGAGGTACTATCAGTTCTGAAAATACAATGGTGAGGTATATAATACGAGGGTAAATCTATTTTATCATCAGATACTAGGGACATATTTTTTTGGTCAATATAATCTCTAAAAATGGATGAATAGGTTTCTCGTAATTCAAGTAACGAACATGTGCGTCAGTACATTGAACGGTATCAACGATAAAATTGCAAAATTATATTATTTAAAATTTTGTACAAATATAGTAAATATTTCTGAACTTTCAGTTTCTTTTTCACATTATCCATAAGTGATGAATAGAAGTCTATAAATGTAACAAACAAACGTTACTGTATTTTTCAATAATTCATTTGAGAAGAGAAAAATGGAATAAATATGAGAATCCATAAAATGAAAGAAAATTGCAGAGTTCGAAATGAATGAAAAATGAACATAATAGTTGTTCTACTTTCTTGAATAGGATGTATTGCCTTTCCTAGCCCATTTTCAGGCTTCCACTCTTCTACCCATGCTGTCGATAAGGTTGTTAATAACTTACTGGGGAACATTGTTCCACTTTTCCAAAATTGCATTTTGAAGCTGTTTTAAGCTGTCAGTTGGATCATTTCTGGTATGCACCCTCTTCGAAATGTAACTCCAAACATGCTCAATCGGATTCGTGTGTGGTGAGTTCGGTGGCCAATCCATCCTTGGTATGCCTTCTTCCTCCAGAGTGTTTTGCACAACCAGTGATTGATATGGTGGGGCATTATCTTCCATAAATTCAAAATCATATGCCGCCTCGGAACAATCTAACCACATTCAAAATTACATTTTGACGGTAAAATTGCCCCGTCATTGTCCTAGGTACATACTGCAACAGATATCGATCCTGACGTTATGTTGTCCGTCTTCTCCGATCGCTTCGGTGTATTTCGTGAACATGACCGTGGTCGTGAACGTGTTCTGTGAACCTCGAGATTACCCTAGAACCGTGCTCTGAATAAAACTATGTTCCCTCGTTTATGCCATTGGGTCCACCCTTGCTCGTGCAAAGTTACAATTCTCATAGGATCTTCTTCATATAAACATACACAAGGCATTACACATAAATAACTACCACTAAATTATCAGACACGAGTTGAAAATTCACTGCTGTAAGTTCTTCATTTGAAAATTTTTATAGAACCGTGGATATATTTTTTTGCTGATTTTTGTAGAAGGCGATCCTATGAAAGATTGAGAAATAAATCCATTTCTTCAAATCTTTCTCCAACTGTTTGAAATAATGTCTATCAATAAGGTGATCTGGAAAACATTGGTACAGCCTCTTGATAATTGCGATGAGCCTCACCAAAAATAACAATTGCTTCGCATTTCTCATTTAATGCACGTGGTGTAACCATTGTTTGAAGATGAATAGCAAGCACAACTAACAACTAGAATACACTGACATGCACTCTCCGTGATACCAGTTTTTTGTATTGACCATTTATTCCCAAACGTCCAACAACACCTACAAAAATGAAGTTAATATCTACGCAAATGACAAATACGTCTCACTTGACGTCTGAACCAAAACATACAGGGCCGAATTTTTATTTCTAAGGGTGATTGCGCTATGTTAATTGTCGTTATTCTTGAACAATCACTCTTGAATTAATGTAGCAAATTTCAATTTCTCTGCATGGTTGAATTAAGAATAATACCCCACCACGGGGTGGGACTGTCGTTGCGCGGCTTCTTCAACCTTCCTGGAGTTCCCCTAATGGAGGTGTTCAAGTGAGGGCGTTTTCTAACAGGGGCAGCCGGTTCCTTGCCTTTATTTAAGGCGGGAATCTTGACGCCCGCCGCAGGAAATGGCCTTGCCTGTTGGAGGTGGAGTGGGGGAGGAGGAGGGTGCACTTATAGTTGCTGCCACTCCTACCTCTTTCGCTCTCTTTCTCCTTTTGGCCTCGGCGCCGCGCCTTTGTATTACATCACGAGGTGATCTGCTATGTCCAGCCTCATTCCGAGCGGTAGATTAGGGTGGACATTTCTGTCCATTCCCAGCCACCTCCATAAATTAAGGTGAGCACTTCTGTCCAGCCTCGAGATTGTTTTTTGTTGTGTCTGTTTGTTTCATATATGTGTTTTTCCACGAGTAGCAAGGGAAGAAATGGTCACCTCTGGCAGAACCCCGCATTACCAGAGGAAGGCTGACCACAATGAGGTTTCGCCCGGTTGCCCAAGGGGATCGTTCGTAACCGCATATCACCCTGCGGCCATTCAGCTGTCGTCACGATTCCTTACATCTTAGCTTGGGTAGGCTGGTCCACATTTTTCGTAAAGGCTTTTGGGGAGTTTTAGTTCCCCTCACCCTACTTATTTCTGCCACTGACCAGGAGTCCGACGATAATAATAAAACATCTTGGTAACAATGAAGCAATTTAGGGTTGGTAGTGTGACTTTCCCAGTCTGTCGAATGTCAGCCATGTATAAGCTGTATCAAGTTGTAAAAGTTTTGTAGAGCGTTGTGCTAAAGATTAACATAATATAATTTTGGAAAATACTGATCCAAGTTTTATTCCAGCCATCATTCACTTAAACTTTAAACACTTAACAGGTTATGGGCCCAGGACCTTTCTAGAAGTGATAGGTTGGAATATTTATAAAACTGGTAGAAGTAATTGTTGAAAACAGTCATGGATCAGGGTACAGGATCTACAATCAAATTTTCCGGAGTAAATTGGACTACGTGGAAGTTTCAAACTCGGATCATTCTGAAATCTAAAGGACTTTACGAGATAGCATCAGGCCAAACCCCAAAACCACAGAATAATGATGCCGAGTGGGAAAAGAAGGATGCTAAAGCTCAAGAAATCTTAGCTACCCGAATGGAAGAAAATCCATTGACGCATATCCTTTCATGTCAAACCTCAGCAGAAATGTGGGAGAAATTGAGGTCTGTTTACGAACATAAGTCTCAGATTAGTGTTCATTTGCTGCAACAAACATTTTTCAATCTTGAATATAAGAATGGTAGTGTAGCCCAATTCATATCCCAACTTGAGTTGCTAAATTATCGTCTATGGTTTCAAGGACCCACTTTTTTGCAAAATTTTCAGAGTAAGTGGCACAAGTCAGATTTGAAAATGTATACCGCGCATGAAGAGGAACTCAAACTTGGTTTGTTATTAGTAAATCGAACACACTGTTTGAGCAAAATATTAAAAGATGTATCATCATTCGGAACTATATATTATCATTGAACCCCCCTTTAGCACCGCACTTCGGAGTTATTTGGGAGGCGGAAATCAAATTAGTAGAGTCATTTGATTAAGACAATCGAAGAACAGGTTCTGACATATGAAGAACTTTATACGGTGCTGGTTCAAATCGAATCAATATTGAACTCTCGTCCACTAACACCTTTAAGTTCAGATCCTAATGATATTTCAGTTCTAACTCCCGGCCATTTTTTAACTTTAGAATCCCTGTCTGCCGTTCCTGACTGCGATCTCACGTCAACTCCTTTGAACCGTTTATCGCGGTGGCAATTACTTCAACGAATCCATCAAGATTTCTGGCGTCGATGAAAAATTGAGTATTTGCATACATTACATCAACGTAGCAAGTGCATTAAACCGATGATTCCGGTTGCACCGCGTACATTAGTTTTGATAAATTACTTATTTCGCCGTGTGTGCTCTAGACTCTGTGTCATCTTCGACTGTTTGGTAACTCATTTTAACTTCCCGGTTTGTTGTACAATCCAGTGAAGCTGAAGAACGAAATTTCAAGAAAGGGTCGTTTCAAAAGTAGGGATTTGTGCGAGGAATTCGGTGAGTTAGCTTTATGCCACAATTCTTACAGTCCACTCTTGTTTTCATTTTTATTATTTTTTAAGTATTCGAAGAGGCGACACGTACGATTAGTCAAATCAGCATTCCCAGCCATTTTTGCAGGATTGTTTGCATTAAATATTTTACTTCGGTAGTAGGAGTGCTTAGTTTCTGTTAATAACAATTCATGTTGCTTCTTTGCAGATGCATAAGCTTCGTTCAGGACGGGAAAACTACATTTTAATAGAAATAAATCCTTCAGTTTCATGCTCGACTTCCTAACATTATCATCAATCCACAAATGTTGAAGTGATAAACAAAAATGTCGTTGAAAGTATTATATGCGTGTTTGACATTGAAGAAATAAATTGTACACGTCATTCCAAGACTTTCTCTCAAATGATTGAATGAAACTATTTGCGTTATTAGCACTGAAACTTCTGCGGTGTTGTGGTACCTCCCTCTTTAGTTGTGAGACACTCTCAACATATTCAAATAATACAGTTAGATGATCAGAAATCGTATTGTCTAGAACACAACCAGTAGGGTTGGATATATTAGTATAGATTTGATCTATGATGGATTCAGAATGGGAGATTATGTGTGATGGCCACTCTACCACCTGACGTAAATCAAAACCTGACAAAAGAGTTGTCAAACTACGATAGGCATTAGCATCCCTAGAGTTTTCAGTTGCATTAGTATTAAAATCTCCTGTTAAATAGTTATTTATGTATCAAGGGAATTAGGAGGGCCTTAATTACCGATGGCAAAGTTTGCGTCCCGAGGGACAGCAATTGCCTGAGGTTATTAAGGCTCATTAATTCCCGTGGTACATAGATAATTTTATTTCTGACCGATTTCAATAAAATTTTGTTCATTTTTGAAACGGAAAAATGTACCAATTCATTACCTTCCCGGTATATTTGAATCAGGTACCGTTGATTATAGTAGAGTTTTCTTGTTGCTAGGTTGTTGCTATGTTACTTGTTTATAAACAGAACTTTGTTATCAAGCTGTGTTTGCGGTGAAAACGTGTTTTCTACCCCAAATATAATGGAGGATATTT
>WOGN01007128.1:0-12024 GCA_015342105.1 Leptinotarsa texana | reverse complement strand
TGTACTACTCTCTCTGTGAATGATAGAAGAACCAGAAATAGTGATATTTTTAAAATTCCTTTTTGTAGAACCAATTATGGTCAGAATGAAACAATATTTAGGATATTGAAATCAGCAAATTATTACCATCTTAACCTGAAATTGTTTAATTCATCATTATTATCCTTCAAAAAATCGATTAAAAACATCTGATGTATCTTTAGTTTTGTAAGCACATGTAGAATTTATAAAAAGATATTTGAAAAAATTGCCTTTTCCTTGCAGAATTTGATATAATCCTTGGAGCATCAACCTGGGGATATCACAATTAAACAAACTACTTTTTATTAAAATATCCAATTAAATTATTAGTTAATATATTTATCAAACATTCAAAATTTCAACAATCTAATTAGAATATAACTTGATAGTGCTATCAGCACCTGAAGAAAATACCCATGGCTGTAATGGATGGAAATGGACCCCAAAGATGCCAAAGTCATTAAATGATTCATGGTCTTGGAGTCGTTTCAATGGAACTATCAAGGGATTTTGCAAGAGATCACTGAAAAAAAAAAGATAAATTTAAACTTCTTTCGATTCCAACTTCTTTGGTTAAACAGGTAGGAATAATATCAACTTCTGAATTCATATAATCTATCAGTACCTACAAAGACAAATTATTTTTATATTTTTTACAAATCAATTTAAATATCATTCAAGACAATAGCAAAGATTTTATTATGTATTATATACATGCAATGTGGATTTTAATAGTCTACTCCTCTTTCAACTTTCCAATCTGGCAAAACATCGGATTTTGATAAAATTTCTATGAAAAGGAAAGGTTTTAGTACTTTTTAATAAAAAAAACTAGTGTGACATCACTAGCCACCATCAACTTTTTTATCAAATGGAAATAGGAGTCTTGTAACATTTCATATAAAAGTTATTTCAATTCTGTATACAATGACCTTTTTTTTATTTTGATAACCAGTTGCGAAGATATTGGTGTTTAAATTCGAGGCTTGAAAATTCATAACTTCGCCATCCTATATTTAGATTTATCGAAATAAATGTTCAATAAATTAGTAACATCTTTTGCAATAGATAAGTTTTAATTTCGAGGGCATATATAGATAGCATTTTATTAAACCTCGTTATCATTTCTCTTATACATAAAAAAATGGTGTGAACTGCCTGGCAATAAAACAGTAGCACAAGTTTAGGTAATCCTGGCTTGTAAGTTTCCGTATTGTCATAGATTACATAACATAAACTTTCTATTTAATATGAACCCAAAGGAAAAAATATAATGGAATCAAATCTGGTTAACGAGAGGGCCATTTCAACGAACTGCGCCTACCAATCCATATGCCTGGGTTATCTGATCCAACCAATCCCTTACAAGCCTAAAAAAATTTGGGGTGCACCATCTTGTTGGAAAAAAAAGGATTTTTGAATTCTCGATTGTTGGCCACAATTTCTTGAATCCGTTCCTGCCCAGACATTTATTTTCTCAACAGTTTGAGCACAGTCTTCTCGAAAAATGTGTGTGTTTGTGTCTGACCAACTTTTTGGCAGGTGGTTATTCACTACAGTCACAACGATTTCTATCTGTTTCTCATCAGAGATAATTTTTGTTGCAACTTGTCTAGCTCTAGCTACACTTTCAGTTGTTTGCAATTTTGCATTGAACATTCTTTCTGCACATTAAAAACTTTGTGTAACATGTGATAACTAACTTTGGACTAGTTTCAATCCTGTCTTGGTTGCAGAGTTGAAAATTATCATTTTTCCTAGTCTCCAAATACACCTATAACTCCGAAACCAGTGATTCAAAACAGTGAAGGTTGTTGTATAGAGGGTTGAAATACCTTTCGAGTGAAAGATTACAAGACCCCCTTTCTATTTGAAAAAAACTAAGTTAATAGCGCCTTCTCTGTGGTGAGTGATATCCATTGGCCTTTTTATCAAAACTACTGAAAACGATTCTTTTACATACAAATTATGTACGGTATCTGGCCTCGTTCAAAAGTTATATTAATTGCCATAAAATCAACAATTTAAGAGGGGAAGAGGACTATTTTCGTCCGCTCTGTATAGCTGAAGAAGCATTGTAGGATTGTTGGAAAGATCACTGTTTTGAATTTTTATTCGAAATATTTATTTTCTTCTTTCCTCGGCACAGTCATCAGACTAATTTTATTTCTGTTCCAGTTTTGGAGATGTATTATTACTATGAATATGTTATCTGCTATCGTTGAAATTTTTGAGAAATTAGATGAACTGACATGAAAAATCAAATTACTGACCAATATTAAACATTATTTTCATGTCTTTTCTATTGAAAAATCACAGACACTTACTTATAGACCATTCCATGGGAAATGATAAGACTCTTATCGTCTGACCCTGAAGCAAAGAGTGGATATCTCTTGTGGAATGCCACTCCTCTTACAGCAGTCCCATGTAACCTCAATGTCTGGTAAGGTTTTGTACTCAGATCCAGATCGAACCAAAGCATCTTTCTATCATATGTGCCAACAAGCAAATTGTCTCCCAAGGGATGGATTGCCATGGTTGAAATCCATTTGGAGTTAGTCAGAAGTTTCTTCATGAGAGTTTGCTTCACAAGATCATAGATCCTTACGTGGCGTTGAGTTGCTACGAACAAGAACGGCTTAGTAGGATGAAAGAGAACACATTGGACTAGACCCTGAAAGTTCAAAACACTTTAGAACAATTCATACCTCAATAGTAAAACTAATTTTTTAGAAGAGTTGTAGAACCTGAACAACTCACCTTAGACTTAGTGAAAGGTAGTTGGGATCTCCTCCTTGATATCTGTGAAATGAGCACAGAACGATTCTGTCCATCTGGCATTACACTTGCGAAGTAGTCTCCTTTGCCATGCCATGTTACTTGTGTCACTTCCTTGAAGTGCTTGAGGATGATTCTCGTTCCTCGCTGGTATTGGTTATCATCTGGTTCTGACCACTGGACAGAAGTACGCACTCGTTCTGGCACAACCACTTCAGTTTTTGGAGCTTCTTGAAGGACAGTGTCAGTTTTTGTAGCCACTAGGAAATCACCTGGACAAACGAAATATGGGTTTGTATTACAGATATTTTCAATGGAATACCTATATATTTTGACAACCTTGATTTCAGGTAAAAAAATTATAGAAAATATCAAAATGAAAAACTTTATGACAGCTCAAGGGAAATGGTTTGATGTTAGTTTTTCTTAATCTTTCATTATTTGGTTCGTGGCCTCAATCCAAACTTCAAAGGTAATCCGTGTCTAGCACCTACGTTTCACAGAAGCCCTAACAAAACAGTTTTAGCCTTTTAATAATAATAAATGATCTTAAACACAAAGTTTATACTTATGTCATCAGAGAATATCTGAAATTACAATAACAATTTTATAATAATAGTGGCATTCATTGCCCAAAGATTGTTTAATCCCTTTACATGGCATCCTGCTGAAAAACCATTTCGTTTTCGAATAAATTTATATCCTGCTCAATTGCCCTATTGATGCACGGTATTATTCGATTTTCCAACATATCCAATATATATTAATCACTAGTCAAATCATCATCGATGAAAAAACATTCAGTTTTTGAGGTCGTTGGGTATGAACTTGGCGGTATTAATGTAACTTCACCTGGTGGGTAATCACTGTAGAATGAGACAAATACAAGATGAAGAGAATATCGAATTTAAAGTTAACTAGACAAAATAAGACTTTTTTGTGGAGTTTTTTTCTTTTTCCTGGAAAATCATTGTTCCAAAAGTTAGTCGGTGTGGCTCGTTTTCAACTCAGATAATTTGTAGCTTCCAAACCATAAGCTTAAGACCATATGTTTTATACTTTGTTGAAATCTGCTCATCATGGAGCATCTGATAAAGCAAAACAATATAGGGTGATAACATGAAAATTCTTCAACTGAATTCAGAAATATTTATGTAGCTTCAATTGTTGTTAATATACCCCTCAGAAAACTATTGACAAATTTCATAGATTGATTCAAAGGAATAGATTGCTGATGCGGTCAACTCAAAATAATTCATTTATGAATGAAAATATAAATTAACTTCCTCAATTCTTGAATCTTCATCATTCATTTAATCTTTATTTCAATTTTCACATATCAGTAAATTTATTTTGTCACTGCTGATGTTATATAATTTATTGTGCATCTGTTGAACTTAATTGGGTGTTAGCTGTCAATGAATTGAATTAAAAACACCCACACAGGTAATTCTGCGCTCGTATGGGAAATAATTCAAACTTTTTTCAACAGAAGAAAATCCTTTCTAGTTCATGACTACCGCCCCAAATAATTATTCAAAAACGCAGAGCAGAAAAGAAGTTTGCGTCGAATTCTACTATTAAAACCTCACAGTCAATAGTTTACTTCAAATCCCTAATGTTTGGGAAACATTTATTGTGGAGGTTGTCTATATGACGTGCTCAATTCACTGTATCATTGACTCGAATACCTGAAAATCTCACTAGCGTAGAGATGTTTGCTTGCCAACAGTGATGGAAGAGAGTGTCTCTATGTTATTATTGATTTTGAACATTATGCAGTCAGTTTTTCCTTATCTTAGGATCAATATATGTTCCAGGAAATAATCTTCAATTTTATTCGTATAATTGTTTTCAATTTTGATCATGTCTGGTAAGTTTTCGAATGTTTTCATACATACATGTGAAAAAAAATTCTGAAGGTGTTTCATCGGGCCACCCTGTGAATATATTCCTTTATTTCAAAAAATAAAACCACCAAAAATTCAACTCAATTTGACAAGAGGAAAACATGCCGCAAGCAGGTCAAAATATTAACTATTGAGAGGTAGATTGGTATCAGACTCTTGTGTATCAGACCAAGTTCTAGCCGAAGCAGATATTTGGTTTACGGCAAATATACTCCTGCTAAACAAAGAAAAAACTCAAAGGCTAATACAGAGGAAAAATCACTAAAATTCCTTGGAATACATCTGGACTCAAAATTAAATTGGAAGGTACAAATAAGCAAAATGAGTAAGAAGCTTAATTCAGCAATATATTGTATAAGAAGAATGAAAACAATTTCAACACATCAAGCGGCCAAAATAACCTATTTTTTCAAACTATCACAGCATAGCAACTTACGGAATCCTTTTGTGGGGCACAAGTTCTGATTCAAACAAAATATTTGTTCAGCAAAAAAAAGCCATCAGAATTCTATGCGGACTTGGATATAGAGATAGCTGCAAAGAGGCTTTTCGTCAACATAGAATCCTCACCATTCCCAGTGCATATATATATAGTTGTCTAAAATATGTTCACGCAAATCCAGAGATGTTCTCAAAAATGTACTCAATCATTCTTATGATACCAGAAATAAAGATTTACTGCAAGTTCCTCTTTATCGATTGAAGAAAACACAGCAAGGATGCGATTATTGGGGCGCAAAATTATATAATAAAATTCCAGACTTTGCAAAAAAGAAACGCTCGAATAAATTCTCCATCTGGCTGAAAAATGTCCTAATAGAAAAATGTTTCTATTCAATAGAAGATTTCATAAATGAATAATACATGTACTACATCTCTTGTAGGTTTACATGTGCATGATAATTTTGTATATATTTATTTTATTTTGATCTGTGCATCTCTGTGTATATGTATTTTAATTTTAATACTAAGGAAATAACGACGTTGTAATGTTTCATTTACAATGAATAAATTGATTGATTGATTGAAAAAAATATGGGTGACAAACGATAGAAGGTCGCCTGTCGCAAGCCATATTGATGATCGCTCAAGATGTTGAACCTATGAAGTTCTTTTTCAAAATTTCTGCTCTGAAAGTGGAGTGGATTTCATTGTTTCTTTTTATCAGGATTTTTTTATAAATTTCAACTTTAACGCTGAGGCCAATTTTTTATTACGTTCAATCAACCGATTTCCAATGCAAATAGTAAGAATTCAACCCACCAGCCAATGCCGCCAATGAACCCTTACAATATTTTCAAATTTTTGCAGACCGTTCGGACATTTCGCACAATGCCGACGCGATAATTTTCGAATTCAAGTCCGAAATTATTTACAATCTTCTATAAGTAACACGATTATTACAAGTCATCATTTGGCGTTGGTTAGGCGTTAAATTTCGTAGCTAATAGTAAAATATTCACTATACGTCAAATCTAAATAACAGAGATTAAAGTTAAAAGAAGATAATAATAGTTTGTGCTAGTGGCATCGACTCCATAATAGGAAACAAGTGTGATAAATCTGTTGCACGGCTCGATCTACAGAATATTTACCTCATTGTGTCTACAGTGTCTAGCGCAGTGCGTGTATGCGAATAATAATAAATTTTTCAAGTAATGAATCCAGACACCCGTAATAAACGACCCTGAGGGGATGCACTGCGCAGAGGAGATTTATTGAAAAGTAAAAAGTCAGGTAGGAAAATTGGTGTGCAAGGACGGACTTTTTTTGTAAACATCAATTTAGAAATTATATGCAAAACCAACCCCAGTGGTGTACGTGAATTCCTCGGTGGAACCTCGTTTGGTTGAACGTTTTGTTTCTTGCAGATCCCTAATTTCATGAAAAATAAAAAAAATGGTAGGGAAATATCTGGCCAAAATATAAATGAAACATTGGATCATAGAATGGGTCACTTCGAGAAAAATGTATGAATATAAGTTTTTGAAAAATATAGAAAAACTTGAATTATTTTATAGGACATAAAAATCTTTAAGAAGAACTAGAAGAACTACAAGAGAAATTTACTGATGAAACTTCTTTTGATTTTCACTAGAAAAGGTTTTCAAAATCGCGACATGTGTTTCGATATAGAACAGATTTCTCAAACAGGATTTGATTCAATCAAATCCTGGTTGAGGAAGCGATTGTATATTATCATTATTTATATTTGAAAATATTTTGAAACGGCAGATTTCAAGAAAACACCGTATTATTTTTAAATAAACGACAGCCCCACTTTGAGAGGCTTTCATGGCTTTTATAACTCATAATAATATATAGATATAAACATTTTAGCGAATTATAAATGTGTGATACAATAAAAAACTCAAATTGATAAAAAGAAACGCAACTTAGATGAATGGTAACTGAAACACTCATTCAATTATCATCATATATCAATTCAATGCGAAAAAGAGATACCAGTGAATAAGATTCGAATGCATTTGAATATTGAAACACAGAGAGTATGTTTCAATGTAGATAAGAATCTACATCTTAAAGGTGTCAAAATTATATTGTCTTCCAAAAATCCACAAGCCAAGAAAATCAACTAGTTTCCTTTGCTGTTAGTGCTTTATTTTCCAACGTCCCAATTCCACAGACACTACAATACTTCAGAGAATTACTAGAGAAAAATAATTTCAATAATAATGAAATTGATGAAATCGTTTCTCTCACTAATTTGTGTATGAAACAAAACCGTTTTCAGGTAGAAGGTTGGTTTTATGAACAACAGGAGGGTACGGCTATAGATAACGCCTTGTCCCCCTACCTGGCTAACCTGTTCATGAGCAAATTCGAAATGGTAACCAGAGAAACGTCAAAGAAGTATTTCCCTAGGAAATGGCTGAGGTATGTGGAAGAGGTTTTTGCGATATTCGATAACAAAAAATCGAATATTGATGAGTTTATTTCATTTTTACATAACAGACTTGCATCAATAAAATTCACGTATGAGTTAGAAAATAAAGGTATATTCCAGACAGTTCACATCACTTTGGACAGCACAAACGTACTGGGTTGAATTTTCTAGTGCATCCTCGTTTGATGTTTTCTCTCACACACGAGAGGTTTACTAAAGAAAAGGTGACAATACAGGAAATAACAGTCAGTAACGGTTTTTCGAGGATTATTGTAGAAGACATTATAAGAAAGAAACAGTTTCGGTTAAGAATGAACGCAATCTTTTAGAAACGACGAAAACCAAGATAAATGTACATATCTCAGTTCCATACCACCAATACACGAAGAACTTTGGGAAGATTTTCAAGGAGCTAGGTATGGAGGTGATATTTAGAAAATCCAAAGAACAAAGTCGAGAAATTGGAAAAGTCTACTACTTAATTAAATGTGAGGACTGCCATGTAAAATATCCAATGAAATGAGATATAAGGAACACTTAGCATACCTAAAATATGGAAGACCAGAAAAATCAGCAGTCGCTCTATTTTGCAACAAAACCATTCTATAGACTTTAGTTCATTAAGATTAGTGAGTCAAGTTAATAATAACAGGTATCTAGATGCCTATGAAAGTTCAGATATAAGTCAACATAATAATATTACCAATAACGATGGTGGACCAATACCTATTACTTTACTATATAGCTTGTTGGAATAATATTTTGAAATTGATTTTAGACAATAAATAAATACAACAATCAATCACCAAGTTATCTTCTTCCTCTTGAAGATGATCACTTGGTGATTGAAACACGTTTCGAGGTTTAGTGTTGGGATAGAACCCCAATAATATTCATAATAACCGATGATAAACAAAAAAGTTGATTATTTGAATTCTACCATCACTGTTTTGTTTGATATGCACGCTTCTAATGAAGGAAACATAGAGAAAAAGGCATTACGAAGGTTTCAAACCACGAGGCTAAAAGCTCATCTGCACTACTACAGTGAATATAGAAATCAAAAATTCGAAGCAATATATCGAATATGGCAAAAAAAAAGTAATCCAAAATAACTTTGGCATCTAATCAGTGTCCTACTACCATAAATCAGTTACTACCATAAATAGTCACTTCAAAGTAATCACACAAACAAAAAATTGGCATTGACACCGTAGATTCGTAGAATCGAATGCCATTGATGGAATCAATTGATGGTACTGATGGAATCAATTGATGGTATTGATGGTATCACCTTGAAAATACTGAAGTAGATTTTCTATTTTTGTGGTAATACACTTATACTTATAATGAATGAATCACTGAGAAGTGGATTAGTGCCATGTGGAAAAAGTCTATTATCCAAAGTGGTATTTTAGAATCCAACTGTGTCCTGCCAGGGTTAAAATCTCGTTTCTAGAAAATCCAATACGGCTATCATTAGTGGTATAGCTAGTAGCATCGAATATTCCAATTGTCCTGCCTAGTCCTTCAAGAATATAGCAAAGCTTTCAACCTGGTTAACCACATAGCGAAGCTCACTCTGAACTCTCGAGATGGATGATTTAGTGTGTCAAAAATTATGTTTGTGAATATGGGCAAAGGGTGCAACTCGGACTGTTGATTTCGGATGAACGTGAGGTCATGTGCGTGGTTGCCACAAGTTAGTAAAGTTGGGCCAATTCTATACAATATTTCCACAGCTGAAAATACATATGTACGCTGATGATATGCAGGTATATGGCTCAAGAATACCTGAAGAGACTAACATGCTCATAGATACTATGAATGAATCTTTATATTCAAAAATTCATGTTATCAACCCTACTAAAACAAATACTAGTCGGATAGGTAGCAAAATAATTGTCAATCAAAATAAAGGAATGAATTTAAATCAAAAAATACTGACTCATATCAATTATTAGTCAAACGTAGTAATCTATTTGAATGAACCTCCTTTTGAGGAGCACTCTTTGTTAACCTTTTTCACCAAATTCTTCGATGTATTGTATTCTACTCTATGGCATAAGAGGCCCTGCTCTCGATCTGGTAGGGTCTTATCTTCGAAATAGGCATCAGTGAATCGACGTCAACAATATCAAGTCAGATTTAAAGCCAATTTGTCATGGGGTTCCTCAGGGTTGTGTTCTCGGCCCATTATTATTCATCATTTATATGAATGACTTTTGAGCTTTATTTCACCAACAAGATGTGGTTTGTTTGCCGACGACACAATCCTCATATGCTCAGACAAATCGCATATCAGTTCACCTCAAATGATGGACAGAAATAAAAACTTAGCAAATATTTGATTCACAGCAAATAAACTGAAACTGAACGATAAAAAAACCAAATTGTGATATCCTCAAACACCAGTGTTACACTAGGAGACAGTGTTAAGTTTCTAGGTATTCATATTGATGCTAGACTTAGTTGGTCCAACCATATTGAAGCAACTACTCGTAAGCTGTCTAGTGTTTTATTTATTCTTAGACATGAGAACTGCTGTAAGTTAAATGACACTGAAGATAGCAAATCGTTCACTATTCCACGTAGTTATTTCATATGAAGTCTTGATTTAGGGGCATTCCACAAACTCAATCACAATTTTCAGATGTCAGGAAAAAGAAAAAAGCTGTCTTCTTCTTTTTATTCAATTTGAAATCATGCCACTTTCTACATTATATATTTATTTTGTGTTGTTGGAGATTCACAAAAATACTGAATAATACAAGACATAGATTAGCAGTTAGTCAAAAAAACTCCCTAAATTTGAATTTATACAACTGTCTCCATACCTCAGTTTAATCTTTGGACTTGAGGAATTTGAAAAATAATATCAAGAGATATCTTCTACAAAGTCGAAAAATATGCTGCTGTAGCTGGTCAATTCATAGGTCTTGAAAAATGATTCATGTTGTAAAAAGCTGTGATAAAGCCTGTTCTTATGTTTGTTGACCTTTTTATATTTATTTATATATAAAATTCATTACTTCAACCTAGAGACGTTGTTGCTAATTTTAAGTGTCTGACATAGTACCTATAATATATAGTATATATATACGATTTGTCATAATATGGAAGTATATAAAGTGGTCAAATAAATTACTCTGCTCTAATCTGCTTCTTACTACTGTTTATAATTCAATATTATTTATGGAACTCATATACACATTATGTTTACTATTATTATTATTACACTTTTCGATTTCATTCTCATTACTTATTTCTAACTTCTTTAAATCGTCTATTTTTTTCACTCACCCGAATACTTCGATCCTAGTATTTTTAATTTCCAACAGATTTCAAATCTGTTGGACATTATTTTAGATACTGACAGTTCGAACCTACAACCATTCACCCAGATGAAATGCAAACCACATTTGAACAAATAAAGAAGAAGTTGTTTTCAGTTTCAACAAACCGATCCTACCGTGAATTTCAATTGACAGGTATATTTATATCCATCACAATTCGTCGTCAATATTCATCAAACCAGTAGAATTTACACCATAAGCGAAAATATACGGCTGATTGCTTTACAAAAAGATCGAAACGAATGAATCACATTATGTATATTGGAACCCAGCCCACTCGAGTGATCTGGTTGATAATGACAGTTTATTACACAGTAATTCAATTTTGTATCATTACAAGGAAATCAGAATCACCTCCAGTCAATACAAGTGATGCAGGTGATATTAACATAAACTATCTCAGATTATAAACTCATCAAGATAAAGACTATTGGAATTTTCATCAAGGTGGTCGGAATATTCTTTACGTGCACGGAAAATCCGTCATTATCGAATATCATGAAAATAATCATAACATAATTGTGAGAAGCAATGACTTATTTTTTCGAACTGAGGTCGATTTAAACGATATTTTTTAGTATTTTCTAAGAATCTGTTAATTAGTGCATTGCACTGAAGTTTTTGAATCTATATATCCATTATAATAGACAGTAATTTTTGTAGGGTTCAAATTACGCAGTAACTTTTTGGGGCGAACTTTGCCATTTATTACACATGAGAGCAGATTTGGTTCATCTCTGATTTTACAGGGTGTCCCTGGACTTCCTCTTTTCCTCTCGGGAATGTATGGATGGGGTTAAAATATCACCCGTACTTCATATAACTTTTGTTCCTTAAATCCTTCGTTACCCAAATTACGAGTCCTCAAAGTTACAAAATGAAAAATGTTTTGATATGAATATTCAAAATCGATCAAATTTTGGTGATTGACTGAACAAATGAATTGCTTTGGTGATCTTTCAAGCAGGAGTCAGTTGTACTACAAAGTCAGGAACGGACTACCCCCGATGGTCCACACCCCAAAACTTTGAAATGACGGATATTTTTC
>WOGN01007126.1:0-12024 GCA_015342105.1 Leptinotarsa texana | reverse complement strand
TACCTTGAATTTCAAAGTTTTTCATAATTACCCATGGTGGAAAAATTGAGTTGAGATAACTTTTTCATGGAGTGATCAATTGCTATGATTGTAAGAATAAGTAACTGAAAAACTACCACTGAAAAATAATATGTCGACGCCAATGTCGAGGAGGGAATTCCTTCTCTGTGCTGTTCCAATTGGTATTGGAAATACTATACACACATATAATTTAATAAAATGTTTTGATTTCTTATTGCAGGCAGTTAATAAGTACATACATAATTACTCATACATACACACCTATTCTTAACACTATTTAGTGAGAGACATGGATACGACATATTTTGTACTGCTGTCACAGCTATTCAAAATTTTGTTCAAAAAATTTCCTCAAATCATGAAACGGTCTTGTGATAAAAATTTTTTACAGCCCTTCTGAATTTCGGACTGCTATGTATATTTTTAATTTGCTTCGGTAGATGGTTGAACATTTTTGTACCATTGTAAACAATTGAATTTTGGCATTGGGTGGTTCTGGGGATTAATAAAGTGTCAGGATAACAATTAAAAGGTTTGTGAATTTGCTTATTGGTAAAATTTGTTTCAGCGCTAGATTTAGACTATGACTATTAATTATATTATTGGTATTGCATATGACGATAACATAATAAACCTGCCCTAGGTTAATCGTGTCTTGGAACAAGTAACTTGTTAATTCAGATAGCTCTGTATTTGGTTTTAATATTTCATGCATTGAGTACTTGCGTTCTCCCATACGACTTTCCAGGGCCTGTCAACACTAATGTTTGATCCCATTTCATCGGTTATTAGATTCACCACCACTTCATCGTCTAATAGGGTATTTTGTGAGGTCTGCTTTCCAATAGATTTTGAGCCAGTTTCATTTAATTTAGTTTCTGGTTATTGAGGAGCCAACTTTCCAGTATTTTCTTCATTGAGTTGAATATTGTCATGATTTAATATTTCAACTTCAAAGGAATTAATTTATTTTCATGGACTGCCTTTTCTTCCTTCTTTTTCTTTTACATCTTACGGCTTCCACTTTGTAAAGTCTGTCATTTCTAGTTTGTGAACCTTGCTCAATACTCTGTATAATTTGGGATTGGAATCTCAGTCACTTCTATTTTATTCTCTTCCTGCTCTAGAGTTTTGTCAATGTGTAAATTTATCGGTTTCCGTTGTCTATCCCCCTGTATATGAAGTTTGCTTGGTGACTCATTGTAATTTGAAGTCAAATTTTCTTTTTTTGCCGGTTTATTCACTTTTCTTTCCTGTTCCATGTCTGGTAGGAATTCATTGGTCAAATGTTTTTCATCAGTTTGAGTTTCTATTGTTTTTGTTTCAAGATATTTATCAGCCAGTTTTTGTATGTGCAAGGTGATTTGTTGTTCCAGTTTTTCAATCTGTTGTCATTGGACTTCTACCTGTTCATTGAGTTTTGATTCAATTTCAAGGGCTTCACTTTCAAACACACTATTTTCTCCTTTCAGTTTGGAAATATAATTGAGTTCCAGTGATTCTCTTCCACCAGATCTCTTATAGTTTGTTCGAAAACGCTATCAGGCTGGTTTGTGTTTTCTTCATTTTCATTTTCGGCTCCACAGCAGATCACTTTGTTCTCACTAATGAAGGTAATAGTTTTTTCTTTCGCATGATTCAACTTTGGTGAAAAACACTGAAGCATTTAGTGCACACATAATATTTTAGAAGCTTTTTGTAACATTTATAACTATGAGAGTCGTCCGTCATATATTCACTTTCAACCATGTTGCAGTACATTTTCATTTATTATTGAATGAAGTCGTTGCTGTGCTCCAATTTACATCACATTTTGGATGCAGCTATCGACCGAGTGCCGTGCGCTCTCGCTATAAATCCATGGCTAAAAATTCGTGGCTGCAATCACTCTGATTCTAAAGTTTTGGATTGTCTGACACTATCAATTTTGATTTTGAGGTTACGTTCTAGAGCTCTAACGGGAAAGTATGGCTACAAGTATTTAATGATAGTTTCAAAATCAAAGCGTGAAACATCGAACAATTCAACACTTTAGACACTAGACACGGTTCAACTTGAACAAGAGGTACTCAGATTACTGACCGATGAAACCTATCAAAATACATGTATGCACACATATACATATTCTCTTATTTTTCCTGGTGTTCATCCAGATGTTACACTATCATCTCATGCTTTGTGAAGAATAGTAAACTATCCATTTTAACTTACCAATGTTGTTGCATTATCATGTAAAACTGTGGAATTCTACTGTTTCCGCTATAACATACGTCATCGTAGTTTGTGTAGCTAGTTTCGCCTGTTTTGGGGGCATCTACTACGATCAGCTTGGATTGCCCTTCTGGTTCTGAAGAGTGATATACTCCAATAAACTGATAGTTGGACACCCACTGTAAGGATATCAAAGAATGTGGATTTTCCAGAGGAGGCTCGTTAATAACCTTTACTGCTTTGAGATCAGGCTTGTATTGGGTAATTTTACCATTTTTCGAGCCTACAGCAATCTGTTTTCCTTTTGGACTCCAGCAGAAACAGGTAGTTTCTGCAGCAGTGGGAAGCTCATTGATATCAATGGCATTACCTTGCAAAAAAAGATAATTCATTACTACATTTCATATCTCAATTTTTTTCAAATTAGGGGACACTTTTCCATAAACCAATTTACTTAGTCACCGATTGAAAGTCATATTGAAATTTGCAGATCAATTTGCATTCTCAGAATTGTCAAATAGTAAAACATTCTTGAAATAACATACATGAGTTATGAATTTTAAGGTTAATGAAACATTATGATTATTGTCAGACAAAAGAAGGTGAACAAGGAATTTGTTTTGAAATTTCACAAATATATTTGAGAACTCGTTGTTTCGAAAGGTGTACAAGAGGTTGCAGTTATTTATCTGTAGACTGTAAGTAGTTCCATATCAGAATACTGGAGTTTGTTACCACTGCAAAGTAATAAATATTATTGATCTTAAATTATTGGAATCTTCTGAGGAAAGATAAAAATTTAATATTTTATTCATCTCTGAATTTATTACAAAATTAAGAACAAAATGTATAACTTTTCAGAAAAGTCAAATGACTTAATATTCTGTCTGTAAACATTGCAAAATATAACATTTTTTCATAATTTCTCGTATATTTTGTTTATGACGAATCTCTTGCCGTATATCCTATTTAGAGTACCTGTTCATTTCAAAAACTTACTCCAGGAGATTAAATACATTGTATATGTAAATTCTTGTTAAGAAATACGTAATACTTTATTACAAAAATGCATATGACAAAAGTGATAACAGAATGACAGATTTCACTGTCTACACACATCGGTAAAATATGACCTATACAATGTGAAATATAAATGAACATATACAACATATATCTTCCCCTTTATTTAGAGGTTTATTCTTTGTACAGGTTTTCTCACTCGCGTACCTCTCCTTACTGCTTGATTGCTCTTCTCAGTATTTGATGTGTTCATTTGTTGATCTTTATTGCCATCCGAATTTTCTATAGATGAATAGTCAGAAATTGATGCTTCATTCTCCGGTAGTGAAATAGAAAACCCTTCCTGTTGTTCATTGTCCATTTCCGTTGTTTCCTGATTGGAGCTTTGAGTGGTAGATATGTTAATGCCTTCATTGGGTGATATATTTCCGTAAGAGCAACATCGGATATTTCTGTAATTATCCGACCAATCTACCTCCGTTGGCGCTATTTGATCCAAATGTCGTCGCCACAACTTACCATCAACCTCGATGTAATAATGCAGTGAACCTTCTCTTTTAACAATTTTTCCGAATTTCCATTTCGAGCTTTTATCATAATTCAGAACTCGAACTCGTTGACCAGGGATGAAATACTTCACTTGAGGTCGAATTAAATTTTTGTTGTCTATATTCAATGTATTTGAGTAAAACAATTTTTGTACGAATTTCTCTTTGTAAAAAAATCATGGCAGGTGACATTCCCGTAGTTGAATTTGGTATTTTTCTATATTGCATTAGAAAGTTGACCAATTTACAATTCAAATTGTCTCGGTTAGATGTCAATTTCCTGAATGCATTTTTCATTGTTTGGACGTATCTTTCAACCTGGCCGTTTGTTTCCGGATGATATGGTGCTGAGTACTTGTGCAGGATACCATTACTTTTTAAAAACAGTTCAAACTCTTGAGATCTGAATGTTGGACCATTGTCGCTAACTAAAATGACTGGTAGACCAAAACGGGAAAAAGATTACGTAAAATGGAAATTGTTCTTGCAGCTACCATAGAAGTCATGGAAATGATCTTTGGCCATTTAGAAAATGCATCTATTACTAGTAGGAAATATTTACTCATGAAAGGACCAGCAAAGTCAATGTGAATTCGTTGCCAGGGAGAGCTTTGGTATTCCCAACAGTGAGGTGGTACCTTCATCGGTTTAATTTGATTCGATTCGTGGATTCAGAGAAGTTTCTCAACTTCTGAGAGTTGTCGATCGTATTGGGGCGACAGATGGTTACCGGAAATACAGATATTGGACAGGCAGATTTTAAACACCTGGGTTATGTTATGCGAACTTGTGGATGGCAATATATCGAGTGGTTTTGTATTTGTGACTTGAACTTGTGCCTTTATTTTTGACTGTACTTGTTCTATACTTGAGGATTGGCCTTGTGGATGCACTATAATCATTATCATGGATATAGTATTCCAGATTTGTTAACACACAATGAGATGATCCACGAATTATTCGCAAACCTCCATCTTATCAGAAATGTCAGATACTTTAGTCGTAGAAGTAATATTTTCGTCCAACTGAACATTTTGATGAATTGTTTGTCATTTGGCATTCACAGAGGATCAATTTTGGATTAAAACCAAAAATCTTGTTATCGATTTTGGTCAAGATCATCTGCAGCTTCCACAATTCGCAGCTCGTTGAAACAAATAATCTCCTCGAGTATTATTGTTCAAACACAAGAAAACTAGCTTAGGTTCTATAACGTGAAGCCCAAAAAACTTTCATTGTGAAAGGATCTCATTCATTAGCATTGGTTATTCAGATACTCAGTAATTTTGCCAACTTGTGGTCTGAACCATAGAATTTTGACCTCTAGCGTGAACTAAATTGTAGTTTTCATTTTGGCGTTCAGTGGAATTGACGTGATTTTCTGAAATTTGATCTGGTCTACCTGAAAGTATTTCGAAAGCAAAAGTGGATATAGTGTCGATGTAGTGGAACACTGTTTCGAACCAGACAACTGCACACACCTCAGCAATTTTTGATGCTCAATAAGGCTCAGATCAAACCTTCTTTGGAGTATTTTTCTTGTAACTGATTCGTTAGAAAAAGCTACCTGCTCATCCACGAATCTCAAATATTACGACTTCGACTGAAACACGGTTTAGAAAATTATCTAGAAACTTTCATTGCTGCAAAACAGTTACGGATTAGCATCAGAATGATCAAAAATTGTACGATGTCAATTGACAACTTCTAACTTCTCAAAGTACTCAAAATGAAAACTTGTCAAATCTGAATATACAGATTGAACTTAAAAAATGTATCATGTATAGAGCTCCTCCCGAAATAAACTCTGGAACTGATGGATTCCATCCAGGAAAGAGCCATCCGCCTGATTGGAGACGCGAACATCACTTGCAAACTTGAGCATCGAAGAGAGGTTGGAGATTTGTCTCTCTTCTATAGATACTTCCACGCGAAGTGTTCAAGTTATTTGGCATATTTGATTCCACCAAGCGTGTTATATATCATTGTTCTTTATATATCATTGCTCAAGAACTCTTCCATTTGGAAAACTGCGTTTGTATGAGAAAAACTTCTTGAGATTGTTTTTCCAAATGGATTTAATCTTCAGCGATGGAAATCCAATTTAAATCACCTCTCTAAGAACGCCTTAAGGATTTTCCTGTAGGGCTAGTGTTTTGTCCTTAAAAAAGAAAGAGAGAATTGAATACCTATGACACTTTTTGCAATCTCAATGAGTTTTCATGATAGGTAAATCCACAAAGTTCTGATGAAGAGACCAATCAAATAAATTTCCATTAAAATATGGTGATCATATCACAACATACTGATGTGGTATCAGTGAAGGATATTCAAAGTACGTGCTCTTTGAATTTCAGGCTGCTGATGTCGATTATTTTCAGTATTTACAGATTTCTCATGTACTTTGAATTATTCGTTTTCAGTTGATTCCACAACACTTTCTATTAGAAATTTCTAGTGTGGAATCCGAAACAGAGAGATGCGTCCGGCAACCATTTGCATATTTGATGGAAAGTATTTCATTTGGAATTTATTATGTTGAAAAATGATAATTTGGAAATTTAAAATTGAATTCCAATAGATATTAGACTCATTTGTTTAGTGGGAGAATTTTATGCGAAAGTTAAAGCCTACAGAATATAAAAACATTATTTAGTTTGATCACGCTTTTTAAGGTCGCCAAGCGTCGTGTCATTCCGAAAAAAAACCCTCTCGTAACGCATACTCTCACATAAACATTGAATTTCATGAAAGAAAACAAATTTTGAAACAGATACTTTTATATGAACACTAAATTATTCAAAAATACTTCTGCCTATTCAGTTTGTACTCCACACATTCGTTATGGAATTGAATCTGATATCATTCACAAGATTATCACACAATACAGTATATGAAAGAGGTGAATTTCAGTAACATGGAACATTGTCATCCTCAATGGCAGACATCGATGTTTCGAAATGAGGCCTTGTCCTATTGCCTCCTCAGTTTTCAATGTTTCCAAAGTGATTTTCTTTCCATGTAATCCAATGTTCAAAAGAAAATAGTTGTTTCGAGAGAATTTTTTCTTGCATTTTGTACTGAAAGTTATTTTTTTGCATGATCTACATAAGTGTGTAGAAAGTTTTCCTCAAAATCAAGTTCTTTCTTTTTTTCTTTTTAAGACTTTTTTTGTATGAAGATGGAGAGTAGAAAACCAAAACCTTTTTTCCCGAAACTGCTCTTATTCTAATATGACCTAGATAGCGGTGATTCACTAGTATAGACTTACCTTTTTATGCTTACCAACCTAATAGTCACCCCATGATAAAAATAGCCAACATGTTTGTATATTATTATATTGGCTTCTTACTCTTGATTGGTAAATATCTCTCATTATTGATACGCCAAAATTTCCAAGCACTAAGACTAAGTTTCATTGTGAACAGTTAAAAACAGAAAGTAAGTTTTATTGTGGTGGCAAAGTTGGTTATTTTTGGGTATTAATAAACAACATCGTGTCAATCGTGTAACAAAACAAAACTTTAAGCTCCAGAATAACCTCTCACAAAAGTTATTGTAGACACCATCCTAAAAGATGAATGAATTAATAGAATAATGCACGCTATAAATTTTATTGAAATGTTATTTTCTTAACTTCGTTTTTAAAAATTCTTCCCACAGGTAGAAATTTCCAAGGAATTTTTTACAATTTGAAGTTGGTAACAACTTTTATCACTATAACCAGTAACATATGTCATGTCAACTGTCTGTCAATCCTAACCAATAGAAACGATTTGTGAAGTTATCACATGTGGACATTATCTTCTTTTTGAAAATTTTAAACTGTATCGTATTTTATCAAATATTTTATGTAATATTGGACATCCTTTCCCAATTTTTGTAAATATATTGTACCAATGTTCATCCAACAGTATGTGTCCAACATTTTATATAACTATCGTATGAAACATCCTCAACAAAGTTGTAAGTCTAACCATCCATTTAGATCTTTTTATTACTTACACGCACAATGTTGCAGCATCCCTGATGATGGAAACAATTTATTAAATTTCCGAAAGCTTGGACAAACTTTAAAGAGTCTTCTTTCATTTGCAGCAAAGCCTCACTATTTACTAGTTCTATATATATACAGGGTGTTTCAAATTCGATCCTCACCATTGGGATCTCGGAAATTATGAGAGATACGAAGATGGTTGAATTGGGACAAAGTTGCGCATTCACCTGACTGACAATATGCCGATAAGAAAGTTCTGAAATTCCGAGTATATATACGGAGATATCCGAAAAAAATAGAAATTTCGGATATTATTTTTTATTTTTTCTGGCTTAATTTTTCGAAGGATTCGAAAATAAATTGCACTTTCACTAAACCACTTTTTTTTCTGCTACATAATGGTATTTTGATATTTGCTATCCGATGTTTCGTCTTACGGCTACCATCATCAACTTATTTTTTTCTTATAGTGGATTCTTTCTGTTTTGAATAGAACCAGATTTCAACTTTTTAATGATGTATCACGAGTTATCATTCTTTTTCGAAAAATTGGAGATATTGAAAATAAATACAGTTTAAGAAACTGGAAAACACACTTTTGAAGAACATCGGGCGCTTGATATACAAAAAATTTGGCACAAAGCGCCCACGAACATACATACAGATGAAGCTAATAAAAGCGTGTTAAAAAAATATACTTTTTTCTAATGAAGAAATACGTGTAAATTGTAATACATGTAAAAATACATACATACAGGTGAAGCTAATAAAAGTTAAAAATTAATTCCTATCATAATAGGCTTTGACTTTGATTTCATCAGTTCCGACTTCCATTGTCTAATCTAATATAAATTGATATGAAAATCCTGAAAAAAATTATAAAATTAATAAGATTAACCGAAAATAACAATTTTATTAAACAAAAACTGAATTTAAAAAAAATTAACATTCAAGCTATAACCAAACAAATAAAATTAAAATATTTATGAAAGCTGAAAAATAAACAATAAAAATTATCATTAGCAAAAATGAAAAACAAATTGAAAAAATTAAAGAGGTTTCAAACCAAGTTATGTCACGACTTTTCGATTGTTAGTATGCACAATCGTATTCGGGTGATAACTGGACTTATTCCTTCGAGATCTGATCATTTATATGATCGCTCGAGTGCTTCCACCTATCCCCCTTTCACTTTTTTCGCGTCATTGGTTTTTAGCGGGAGATGATTTTTAGGCGGGAATTAGTAGTTTTCCCTTGATAAGAGGTTTCCATATGTTACATATCTCTACGCTAGCTTGACTAAATGCGTTGTTGGACAAAATATACGCGGCCTCTATAGTCAAGCTAGCGTAGAGATACGTAACATATGGAAACCTCTAATCAAGAGAAAAATACCAAATTTCGCCAAACGCTATGAACCAATGAAGTGAAAAAAGTGAAAGGGGGGATAGGTGAAAGCACTCGAGCGACCATATAAATAGTCATATCTCGGAGGAATAAGTCCAGTTATCACCCGAAGACGATTGTGGATACTAACAATCGAAACGTCGTGACATAACTTGGTTTGAAAACCTCTTTAATTTTTTCAATTTGTTTTTAATTTTTGCTAATATTAATTTTCAATCTTTATTTTTCAGCTTTTAATAATATTTAAATTTTTATTAGTTTGGTTGTATCGTGTATGTTAATTTTTTTAAAATTCAGTTATTGTCTAATAAAATTGTTATTTTCGGTTAATCTTTTTAATTTTGTAATTGTTTTCAAATCAATTTATAATAAATTAGACAATGGAAGTCCGAACTAATCTTATCTATTTTGTCAACCTACTATATATTTCCATGTATCATTCGCAGTTCATTTCAACACATTCTCTTTTTATTTTCAGTTTTTTCACTCAGTTCACAAGTTTCACATCCGTATTAGCCTAGTCATTGTTTGCTATTTAAATAATGTTGCTAAACATCTTTCACTTATTATCTGAAGTATCCATATTTAAATTAGATTTCTTTATTATCAAAATGAACGAGTAACGTGAGAAAAGGTAAAAAACTGCAATCTATTGAAAATATTGGCGGTAGAACCGTCCTGAAAAACTTTATTGAATAAATTGTGTTTGATATATACGATTATTGGATTATCACTCTTCCTCATTTCCAATAATTTCAGACACCACGTAAATCAAATAAGATTTTTCTTCATTACGCTAGGAATTCCCACTTCGTAAATATATAAACTCATTGTCGGAAGACATTTATTTCTGAAAATCATCATCAAGGCACTATTATTGACTTATTTCATGGGAGAACATATTGACATGGAATGTGTGTCATGATTAAGAATTCACCGAAATAAATACAAGAGGAAAATTGAATCGTATGAAATATAAATATGAAAAGGTGATTTATGTTATGTTAAGAAGAAACTCTGAAAAAATGTTATCCGAGCTGGATTCGAATCCGGCTCTCTAAACAGGTGAATTAACCAACTTCGCTATCAGAGCCGTCAAATAAAATGATCTCGGATCGTATTTTTCCAATTCAGTTTTTCTCTAGTTCATGTTTGGTTACCACAAATCCACTCTTTAATATCCACCGAAATATCAAGTACCGACTCATTACGTTTGTTTTTGATCTATATTTCGAACTATTAGAGAACCGTCCTGAATCGCTGCAGATCCTTTGCGCTGAGCCCCATAGCTTCAAAACAGTTCTCGCAAATGAAAAACCAAAACGGGAATATTTATGTTCCATGTTTTTCCAGTGAGATTACCAAATTCCACTGAATTTCATTCAAGAATTATAATCTATTTGAATTGTTCTGAATCGGTTCTGACAAAAACAGAACACTTTACTGTCATAAATTAACCAAAAACATTTTAATAACTCCACATGATCGAAATGTACCGGTTTGGGAACCAAAACAAAACCTATGAAATATCAATCTATTATTTTAATGAAATGAAATATTACAACACAAGTTTTAGTCACAACTAGCACATTTTCTGATTATTTTCTTCAAAGGAGTCTTCGCAACAGCGGCCAAGGTGTAATTATTTTTCAATCATACGGAACTTTCAGGGCCTAGTTATGCATCATTCTCACAATTTCAATCACAGTCACTGCCCTAATCAAATTGAACCAATGAAATCAAATATTGAAAGATGATTGTGACTAAATATTGAAGCTTTGCATAAATGCTTCCACAGAAATTTACAGGTTTAATTTAATATTATGACAGGGTCTAGCAACTCTACTGAGATAACTCAAATGAATAAGTAAATGAAATAAAACTCGCCAATACTAAGAACAGATACAACACACCGAAATGAAAAACGATTTGCCAAACTTCACTGATTCACGAAAATAAGACAACAACCATTCAAAAATCATTCAATTCATACTCAACAATGCATATATGATATTCAGAAATCGCAATATCTCGTTCAGAACTTATTGGTACGATAATACATTTTCAATTTGAATGGAAACATCATTCTGAATAGTAGCGATTTCATTGAAATTGAAAAAAAAAATACGTGACGCGCAGTCAATGCATCTAGCCGCGTCAAGTAAGTCGGATAAGTCGAGTGACTCGACTGCCGGCACTGCGGACTCATGTCAAGGCACGATAGATATTCAACAATGAAATCCTTTTATTGAAAAATACGAATTCAGTCATTTCTTCCATCAATGTGTCTTCAATAATTATACTATCAAACAATTGTTGGATTTGGGTAATAAAGTTGATTCAACTTGAGAAACTACTGCTTCCGTATGAAAATTAAATTATACAAAAACACTTCTTCCTTTTCGGTTTGTACTCCAAAAATTCATTATGGAATTGAATCAGATACCATTCACAGGATTCCTACACAATATAGTACTCGAATATGAAAGAGAAAAAATGTCACTTCCATGAAACACTGTCATTCTCAATGGCGGACATCGAAGTTTCGGAATGAGACATTGCTTCATTGCTTCTTCAGCACAAATCTGGATAGCAACACAAGATAAAGCACTCAATTAATTCATGAAATTTACTTTATGTCACGAATGGATTATAATAATATAATAAAAATAATAATAATATTTATTTTATTTCGACGGCAAGTTTCCATATACAAGTAAAACAATTAATTAATTATGAATAAATATAAGAAGATTCCACGAGGGTTTCCCCTGTGTGTGGAAAAGGGTATATTTAACTTAAGCCTAGGAGTATTGGGAT